>JAHWFP010252734.1:10905-26827 GCA_023313725.1 Lithobius niger | reverse complement strand
GACAGCACAAATCAAGCAGATGTGGTTAAAGAGTACAAAAAAAAAAACAATGCAGAAGATGCGGCTAAAGAGCAACAGAATAACAATGCAGAAGATGCGGCTAAAGAGCCTAAAAAAACAATGCCGAAGATGCGGCTAAAGAGCTTCAAAAAAACAATGCAGAAGAAGCGGCTAAAGAGCCACAGAATAACAATGCAGATGATTCTGCTAAAGAGCCACTGAAAAACAATACAATAGATGATGTTAAAGAGCCACAGAAAAGCAATACAATAGATGCGGCTAAAGAGCCATAGAAAAACAATACAAAAGATGCGGCTAAAGAGCCACAGAAAAACAATACAATAGATGATGTTAAAGAGCCACAGAAAAGCAATACAATATATGCGACTAAAGAGCCATAGAAAAACAATACAAAAGATGCGGCTAAAGAGCCACAGAAAAACAATATAATAGATGATGTTAAAGAGCCACAGAAAAGCAATACAATAGATGCGGCTAAAGAGCCACAGAAACACAATACAATATATGCGGCTAAAGAGCCATAGAAAAACAATACAAAAGATGCGGCTAAAGAGCCACAGAAAAAAAATACAAAAGAAGCGGCTAAAAGTCACAGAGAATTAACGTCAGGCTTGGCAAGGGGGCCTGGGGAAGAGCCATAAACTTCCCCAGCGAAGAAAGTAGCGTATTTTTAGGAAATCAGCGTGACTTTGAAATGTTCTTTTCTGCAATTGAGAGATGCCATTTTCTTACGAATTAAATTCGAATAAAGTTCCTAAGCGAACAAAATTGGGCAAGGAAACACTCTAAAATATGGAAGTAAATAAGGCGTCAAATGCAGAGCAAAAATTATTCGGAAATAAATGTGCTACAACTAAAATATTTGTCACATAAAAACACGATTGCCACTTATCCACATTATAATAGGCTAGCACGGAAATAGAAGAGGAGCAGGAAGCAGCATCAGAGAGTGACGTCACGCGTGTGTTGACGGTCTGCTAATAAACGCTCCAAGCATGCGTACTATGGGTCTAGAAAAAACAAGGGAGGCTCAAGGCTGTAATTGGTGAAGCTCGCCGTACCTTAGTGAGGAGGCTTCTGATTGGTCCAAGCACAGTAGACAGGCTCGACCTACCTGCAGATGACTGAAAGAAATTTCGGGAGCGAAAATTATCCATGTTCTGGGGTGGGTAATAAGCAACATACAAACGTAACAACGCAATAAACAAAAACAAAGCGACAACGAAATGGGTTCTGAAACAGCAACTTAAAATCGTTAACTACTAGACCGGAATAGTTTATGATGGGTACCTCTGGTTTCAATTTATGACTGAAGACTTCTATACGGATAAATTCAATCATTACTCCAATCTTGCCAGTTCAGGGTTCGCACGTTTGACACGAAAAAATTTCAAGGACTTTTTTCAAAACCAATATCATTTTTCAAGGGCATTTATTAATCAACGAACTTGCCAACAACATCTCATTTTTTTTTATCATTATTTGTCGTTCTCATCTCTCGCAAGACCTTGAATATTTCACAAATCTCCACAAATTCAAGCGATTTCAAGAACTTCCAGCATCTTGTGCAAATCCTATGAGTTTTCACGGTTTTTTTAAAATAATTATTTGTCGTTCTCATCTCTCGCAAGACCTTGAATTTTTCACAAATCTTCACAAATTCAAACGCTTTCAAGGACCTCAAGCATCTTGTGCGAATATTTTGAGTTTTCACGACTTTTTTTTTGTGTGTCGTTTTCATCTGTCGCATCGCAACGAGGAAAGACATAAACCATCAGTGGGAACCATAGAGTTCCAAACTCCACGTTTCTTGTTTTCCAACAACTGCGACGACTCGCCAGGAAAATTGACTGAGACACGCGAGGAAGCACGAACATTTAATGATTAACAAACGGAGAACGAAGAGAAAGGCTTCAAATTGATAAATGGGGCGAAAACGGAACAACATCAAGTTCACAAGTGGGTGAACACGGGCCTGTCAGTTGTAAATAAGTGCCAAGGCAGAAAAATAACACGGAATTGTGAGTCAACAAATAATGAACAGAGCACATTAGCAAGTGGGCAGCGCAGGGAACTGATTTAAGATTTATTATTTGAGATGTGTTCGAGCAGAAGTTGCAGCGTGACAGGGTCAACGATGGCAACGAAGCGTTAAGTTTAAATGTAGGTGCCTCGTTTAAAAAAAAAAGTTCAAAATTGCGTAAACAAGAGCTTGGAAGTCATGTACATGTTGCAATGAATTTTCGTAGAACTCAGTGTCCTGTTACGGACATAAAGTCCAATTCATGACCGAAGTTCGTTGTAAAATGCGGGAAGAAGGAAGGAGAATTACAGCGGCGAAACAAACGTTAAAAGTACAGAATTGTGAGATAAGACTGCAGTTGTTTAAGGAAAATTCAGTTCATCGCATGAGTTATCTTTATTTATAGTAATTGGCGTTTGCAAACACTCCAAAGAAAGAATTAGAGATTTCGAATTTTGGTTCCAGTTCTGACCACCAGATGTCGTTGGTAGTTTAGACAACTATTGCGTTTTTCAGATGTTATATCTTTGACTTTTAGGATATAATGTTTGTTATCTCTACAAAAAAAAAAAAAATTGCTTTTCCGTGATAATAACCCTTATAGAGTAGAGGCAATAAGGGTGCGTTTATGCAACGATTCTCCTTTGCATTCTCGCAGCTAGAATTTAATCACGATGGCAAAAGTGGCGGGCGTTCCATGGTAACAACGCTACATGGATTAGCCAAATTCAACATCGTTTGAGTAAATATACTTGCAGTCTTATAATCCGTGACAGTAAGATAAAGAATTCCTCCTGACGAAACAATTTATCCAATCGCTACTGAATTCACATTATTAACTGTTTTCGTATCGAGCTGGTGCAGCTAAAACCGCTGCCATGTTGTATTTCAGGTGATTTCAAGCTTGTAGCAGCGAGAATGCAAAGGTGAGTCGTTAAGTAAACGTGCCGTAACTCCATATATCTACCGAGCTAGCTCCTATACAGCCAGAATCGTTGAGCTAGCTGGAAGGGGAACTCTATGCCGTGCGATCGCATTTCTTAGGCCTAAAAAAACGTTGTTTTGTCCAATCCCTTACGCTTCGAACAAAAAAAGATTCCACCTACAGAAAATTGCAGCATCTTCCAACAAATCCAAAAAATTGAGCATTATTAGGTCCAAGAAAGCCGCTCTCACAGCATCGGATTGACGAACTACGCGTAATGTTTTTACCTCCGCGTTTTTCCAGTGCCCCTTCCAACTTGTTCAATGACAGGCTCAGATACAAACTTTGCAATGAGCGAGGCGTTAATGTTACTGCTGTATACGAAACCACGCGCCACAGCCGTTTGCCGCGACGCGCGTTTCACGTGACTGGGCTAGTCCAATCAGATGGCCAAAGATCCGCTATTCTTGTTCGTCAGTGGCTAACTAATGATGACATGACGGCAAACAGCCGCAGCTCGTGTTATGGATTCATTCTAGTAATAGGCTTATATTATTATACTAGAAACATTGTCTCCCTGTCTGTCTGTCGGTCACCATGCTTTAAACGCCTTACCAGATTGGTGTTACGGTGGTACCACTTAAGGGTATACATGAGTACTGTAGTAAAGACTCGCTGATCATGGGGAAACAGAATTCGGCACACAACCGCCACGCGAATTCGCGAAATACATTTACTTGCACAACTGCATTACTTCTTGGCCTTTTGTGCTAAGATACAAGCAGAGAGTGTGGCATACTAGGGTAAAGGCGCGTTCTCAATATAATCATTTAATCGCGCAGTGATTCGACATCTAAACCTTGCTTTTTCTGTGGTTGCTTCTCTTCTTTAACGTAGCTGGTGCTGCAGGAATATGACGCCTGCGGCATAACGATGTCGATTTATGACAACAAAAAAACAATTACTAAATGGCGGACTGATTTTTGAACGCCAGCATTCAGTGGTTTGTTTTAGACTCGCCTAACTCATAATGAGGCCATATTGGATTTTGAACTCTCGCTGCCAGATGCTATATTTTCCACCGTCGTTTCGTCACCGCTAAAAGCTGTTCTTTGTTCGGGAGTATGCAGATTTTGGAAATGGTCAGAAATGACGACAATGTTGTAGTAATTTTAGAAGCAAATACTTAATCTGTTCTTTATCAGAATAAAATTATGTTGTGGGTTAGGGAAGACGACAAAAGAGGCGCCACTGACAGATACGAATCCCCACAAACACATGAAAATACTTCAGATTTAAATTTTCAGCCGCAGTTTTTCGGTCGCCCCAGCGCCGCAGTTTTCCTCCTGCCGCAGTTTTTCGCTCGCATAGTTCTTTTTTATTGTCGTCAAAAGTGACGACAATAAAAAAGAACTATGCGAGCGAGAGCTCCAGTCAAACACACAGATCCGCCATCTATTCAAAATGGTAGATCTATGTGTTTGCCTGGAGCTCTCGCTCGCATTTCTTGTTTATTGACATCCTTTTTGTGATCAAGGCCGAAATATTGCGGCTGAAAATTAAAATCTGGAGTGTTTTCTTTTGTTTGTGGGGATTCGCATCTGTCAGTGGCGCCTTTTTTGCCTTGTCCTGTTCTTTATACTTGTTGTTATTTATAGTAAATTTAATTGTTTATGTGTTACCGCATTCCTTTATCAAAAACTGAAAAATCGTCATTAATCAATAACGGAAAACCAGCAAAAGTTTTGGATGCTTTTGTTTATTCTACTATTCACAAGATGTAGCTTGCCGCAACCCACTGGGTGACTTTCCAGTCTAGACGGTTGATTATTATTGATGTTTGGACGCGGATCGATATTTCCAGGGAATATCTAGTTGTATTGGCCGAAATTAGAGTTAGTTCTGTCGAGGTGAAGGCGTGGAAACAAGACAATCTAAAACATGCGAGGAACTAGAAGCGTTCAATTAATGGTTACGACGTCGTACACTATGTCAGACCAGAAAGTCGATACAAAAGGCTATGTAATTGGTACCTTATATATAGTATTGCCGTATTCGTCTTGACCACCCACTATCTGGTGACAGGACAGCGAACGGCGGCATTCAAGCTGAGATGTTGGTTGTCGTATTATGCCAGTCTTAGGCCGAGCTTGTGGGTCAAGGAGGCCTGACGTTAGCACGGCTATCTCATCTACCAGAGGCCATGGGTTCGAGCCTGACGTATATATTTTCGTGAAGCGAAGGCCCATGTGATGCCTATGCCCACGTTGAGTGTGGCATATAAAAGTTCCTAGAAATTTCCGAATTACCTAGAGCAAAACTCTCCTTCTCCGCTATTCCGGTGTTGTGGCTTCGGGTGGGGGATTCGCCGATTGAATGAGCAAAGCGAACGCATATCTGCGTTTGTTAGCCAGTGCGCGTAAAAATGTGATTAAAGAAACTTAGTTTGGTGAATCATGGGCGACCAAAACGTACCATTGTTGTAACGGTGCATCCAACCCCACCCATGCGTTGTGCTGTGCACGTGCGTTTGAGCTATAGTTGGGTTTTAATGCTCAATAAAACGACTTTCAATTTTTTTTTTTTTGTATTTGGCACTTTAAAATATCATTTATTGTAATATTCAGGTGTAATCGGTTTGAATTCTAATTACTAAAATTGCGAGGCCCTTTTCGGGGTAACCGTTCTTAATCTGTAGGACGAGTAATTTTAGGTGTAAGGAGACTATCCGAAAGCTGTTTTTTTTCTCACCCTCAGTAAAGCAGGTGGCGTTTATTAATTTGTCACACGCAACCCCTTAAGATAACAGTGAGATTGATATCCTTGGAATTTTTTAATAAGAGGGTACACCCCCCCTCCCCCTTCGCCTTCAAAGCCGGGAGGGTGAAAACCAGACAGCTGCTGGTTTCACTCGAATTACTGGCTGTTGGTTTGAAATTAAGACATCCACACGAGTATGCAAATAGTGCGGTCATGTACTTAAGAAAGGAATGAAAGATAATTAGATTTGCCAGACTTATCACTTACGTGTAATTTGGCACATTGGTGATGGAGCATTTACTATGTGTTTTATTGTACGTTACATCCTTCAGATTTTGGTTATTACTATCAGTAGAATCAGGGGTTCCCCTCCTCAAATGACAAGGAGGAGCCTATCTTCTTACTTTCCCCTCACAATTTTATTTTCTTTTTATTATTTATTCCGTCCCTTTTCCTGAATGGTCATCTACTATACTTTGTTCCACATTATGCTTTCAGAAAACTGACTGTGTGACGCCACGTTTTCTTCCACTACGAGTGCAAAAAAATTCGTAAACATCCCATTCGTAAACTCTAACAGTAACTTTGTTGAGTCTACAAGTGTGATATCCACATGTTTTTGCACTCTTAGTTCAAGGAAACGAGTCGTCATCCAGTCAGTTTTCTGAAAACATAATGTGGAACAAACTATAGCTGGTAATCGTCTGAGGACGGCATGTGCTTAGTAAATGGTGTGTTAATTCCGGTTCCCCTCTTAGGGATGGGTCGGTAACCGAATCCGAATTTTCAGTTTTTACTGAAAACCGACACCGATTTGGATTTTTAGTCTGTTTTTCGTATGGTGTTCGAAAATTCAAAGATGGATTTGTTGTTTTGAATTTTTAATAATTATCATATTCTACGCATAAGCGCCGGTGCACACGTGCGGTCGCCGCTGCGGTACCGCATTTGCGGTTTGGTTTACGTGCCATCTGTTGGGTACTGCAGACGTACCTGCGTCGACGTTGCGTTACCGCTCGCCCGTCGCTCGTGCGGTCGTTTTGCACCGCAATTCCCCCCCCCCCCCGTCAACGCTGCGTTAAAAAAAAACGCAATTGCGTCCCTGGGTACCTTGGGTGACTTGAGCGGTGCACACGTCCGCCGTTTACCGCAAAAGTGTTACCGAAAATGGCGTCCAATTTTGAAGAAATAGACGTGGAATTGTTTATTGGGGGAGTAAAGAACTATCCTGAAATATGAAATGTTGCTGCAGAAATGATTGAAGACTCATTGGAAAGTAATTAAAGAACTTATCTGAATTTTTTAGTTAATCTGCAAAGGATGTATAACATTTCCCCCTGGTACGTCTTAAATTAGTACATCAATGTACCAAAATTCGTCGCATTGGTTTTAAAATATATCTTTTGTTCACGAGGTAGGCGAAAAAAGCAACATCGTCTCATTGGTATCAAACTATATTTTTTTTGTACACGAGGTTAGGGAACCGAACGCGCACATACGTCACCGATGCGGCACCGCAGCGTCAACGCGCGTTAATAAAACGCACGTGTACATTGATTGGATGCGTCACCGCAGCGGCGCCGCAGCGTCCAAAAAACGCACGTGTGCACCGGCGCTAAATCACAGCAAAGCTGCTATTCATTTAAAAAGAAAATAGTACAGGAAAATGGCGTCACAGCTAGATCCATGGTCTATGACGCTGCTGAAAGTGAAAACAGGAGCGAGTTAGAGCTACTTTTACAAGCAAAAAACGAGAAATATCTGGTTGGGATGGAGCGTGGCGAAAACCGATACCGAAACCGAAACAGCGGTTTTTTGGGCATGAAAACCGAAACTACTGGAACCGAAGTTTAAAAAAAAAGTGAAACCGACCCATCCCTATACCCTCCCTCTTTGCGGGCAACGGCGGCGGACCATCTTTAGTGGGTGATTGAGCGGAAAAACCGCCTCCTGGAGTCGTTGAGTCCGATGCCTTACCAGTGACGTCACGCTGGTGAGCTATGAGCTTTCCAGCGAGTTTAGGTATGCGCTCACATTGCTATTGCTGCAGTTTCCGTGTTGTGATTTAATTGACTGTGAGCTAATTTCAATATTGTATCGCAGACTCATGTGTGATAAATTGCGTTTTAATGCTTATTGATTGTGCTCCAGCTGTTCTAAGCCCTTCCTCGCATATTTTGCAATAAATATATACGCCAGGGATTAGATTTTCTGTTTCGGTTTCTTTGCTCCCAAACACTCACCGACAAGGCTACGCCACCGTTTTTAAACTTGTCAAACTCGTTAGCTTCGAGTGTGTTTTTTTCTCCTTCCCTTCAACACTGCATTGGGTAAATTCCTTGGTGGGTGTTAAAAATTCTTGACTGGAGGAAAGAAGGAAGGAAAGAAAGTCCAAGTCGGTAACCTACTTAGCGTAAACGTCTCTTGTTAACAGAGGGTTACAGCTTTTTTTTCCCCGCCTTCTATTTCTTCCAACCAAGTTGCATGGGGAGGGAGGGTGTGGTGCGGAAGTTATATTAGGAGTTTCTTCACTCGAGCTGAGCATCGATCCCTCTCCCTCTTTAAGGCCTCATTTATGCAGCAGCTTAATATCATTAGCGACCAGTCACACCGTGATGGCGAGTTGCCATGGTAACACTCATCATCCCCGCAACTTTGGACAGCAATCTGCGAAACAGATACTATAGATAGCAATATTCATAAAATAAGGGTTAATTGACTATGGTGACCTTTACCGGTTTAGGAATTGAGATTGGTCTTAAAAACAATCTTTTATTGACCGAGCGAGCGAGCGAAGGAAGCGGGGTAGAATACTCGATTGCGTTTGGATTGGGAATGTGTTTGTCTGTTTGGGACACGATAACCCTCGTAATTTCAATAATAATTACAATGGCGTGGAAGGGAGATTTTTTCCCTACTTACACCTGAGTTTGATGGATATGGAAAGTCAATTAAACTGTAGGTCAAAGACCAAATCCAAGGAGGGATATAGTACAAAAAAAACAACAACAACAATTGTAAAAATTGTCACTTATTAAAGACACTTACTTCATAAAACCAATCGGAAGATCAACCTTTTCTAAACCATTTTTAAAAATTGGATAGGCTATGATGACGACTGTCGATGGTAAAGAGTTCCAAATTGGGACCATGCGGTTTTGCTCTGATTAGATTGCAATTTCATGACGAGGGAGCTTTGATGCACGAAATTGCACGAGTTCGAAGATGAAATTCGTGCCTCTCATATTTTCGTGTTTTCCGTTGGATGACTAAGCCGGTTTTTGGTAAAGTGAACCCGATCTTTAACGCTGGTGGCTCCGAGCACTACATGAACAACACAAAGCCATTTGCCATGATATATGTACTGAAAATTCTTTAGTGTGAAGAATGCAGGAAATAATTACCAATGGTAAAAAAAAAAAGATATCACTGTCAATTTCACGTATTTTGAAGAAAAAAACGCGGTCGCTTCTTTAGTTATTTCTGAAACAAATATCGTGCGTGCAGGCAGGGGTATACAGATAAAGATCGGAATTGGACTTGTTCGCTTGCTTCGGTGTTGGCTTGCAGTGTTCCCTTCGATGGAAACTAATGTACAGCATCCCTCACTCGACCAACTAAATTTTGAGTAGTTCTGATTAATTCTGCGTAATTCTGAATAGCTTCAGAACTCGTACTGCACCACAAAACTGATGTTAATTGAATATGGTGACCTATGCCAGGTAGGAATAAGTTGGTCATAAAACCTATCTTTTATATTACTCTATCCGTTGTTTTTTGTTTCCTCAAATTTATGCCACTGATCCGTGGAGGTGTGACACATAAATTATGTGTATTTTTGTGCAGGTGAGTGCAAACAATAAAGAAACGGCCTTAAAAACCCTCGAATGTGTGGCAAACTAATCCTAAAACTGTTACGGCACAACAAAAGTTGCGATAGTTATTAACAGGCTGTCAGTAAATTCAGGTTGACATATGCTTAATACCTCGCGTTTCAGGAAAAGCTGCTGCGAAGCATATTTTACTTGTTTTTTTATTTTTTTTATTCCGGAAAAAAACCTGGCTGACACGGTAATGTCATCACCGACGTCAAACTTCATCGGCGCTAGTGTCGTTGTATTTTTAACCTTTTTGCTCGAGTGGAGCCGTTCGTCGAATCTTGCCTCGGGCGACACCAACAACGTTGTCGCTGCACGTCACACACGCCAAGCTTGTTTGGCGCACCGCCAGAGGGCTCCACCCAACCTCTTCGCCTCACTAGACCTCCTAACTAGATTTTGCCGAATTTCAATCCAATATGGCGGCCGGCCAACAACCCATCGCTATCGCCTCGACGTGTATCGGGGTTCTATGTACAATTTATCTCGGCTGCTGCCATGTATTATGGGCGGACGGACGGCGCGTTGCAATTGAATACGTTAAACGAAAAATAAATGCGAAGAAAAATTTATTTGCTTTGATGTGCGGTCCATGAACTGATAGCAGAATACTTTGCGGACCGAACTGTTCCTGACATTTCGGTAACTTTATCCGCAAGAAAATTTCGGAAGTCGGAAGTCGCCCGTCAAAACGGTCGACTTTGCATTCGGTGGGAGGGGGGGGGGGGGGAGACATTTAATGTTCATGTTATTTGAAGCATGACAGTTTGTTTTCATTACGATAACGTAATTTTGTGTGGAAAGCTTTTAGGAAACTCATTGAAAATTAATTCGACCAGGCTTATATGGCCGCTTGAGATTTAGTAAAAGTCTAAAACTGAATTTTGGCAGTCTGTAAATTAGGTTAAATCTCGTCGACCTTAATTATACTCGGTCGTAGTGTTAATAAGATGTCAAAGTTTGTTTAGGGGTTAAAATGAAACTTAAATAAGTTTGGATTGCGGGGAAAGTGGCTTCTTCCGGAACTATTACGAATTTAAATATGGAGGGAAAAAACACTCAAGGACGCCGTTATCGTATTGTAAAGTGGTTTTCAACGCATATACTATTAAAAACACATTAATCCTTTCGGTACGTCGTGCGACCCGTTGAGAATACCGTTTGCAACTTTACACAGGTTAGAATTAATGTCGCGAAATCATCTCGCACGAAAGAAAAAACAAGAAAATGACTGTGTTGGCAACATTTACATACGTTTGAACGGCGGTCGTAAAACTGAGTCATATACAGGAAACCCAACAAGGATTCATGTACCTTTAAACGACGTTGGAATACCATAATAGTTATGATTTAAGAATTTTGCACAAATTTCTTGGAAGTGCTCGACCTTTGATCTTTTAAAGTTAACGGCACTGCTTTTTAAAACACCGTTTAAGAAGGACTCTCAACAAACATGATTCTTACTAAGCGTATATAGAACACCGTAAGTCCAGAAAACAGAAAAGACCATGTATGCCACTCGGGCAGATTCGTGGGTTTATACTACGGTACATTACAGTTAACTCCTAGTTCGTACTCAGATTCATCTACTACGTCTTGGGTTTCCGACAAAAGAAATCTTAAACACATCCTTTACTTTAATATTCGGTGTCGAAATGAAACAGTCTTGGTGTTAACCCCGTAACAAATTTGTTGCCGTTTCAGTATCGTATTAAGCCTCGTAGAGGCGTGGTGCTTAACAAAAACCGGTGACTGGCGTTTACTGTGGTATAGATACGACATAATAGAAGGAAAGCACACAATACCACACAGAACAACACAATAAAAAAGTTCACTTAAATTTTTGGCGAATTATCACGTTCGTCTTCATCAGAAGTTAGTTAGAAAACTACCTAACTGAAGGCGAACGCGATAATTCGCTGAAAATTTAAGTGAAACTGGTGCAAACCCTCCTCCCCACCAGTCTCGCAAACTAAAAAAGAAGAAAAACAATAATTTTTGTAGAAATTAGAATTTTTTATAGCCTACAACTTTTCGGTAAAAGTATAAAGTGTTTTTTTATTGTAAATATTACCTTATTTTATTTTTCCCGTGACCATGAGGACCGTTTAAGGCTGTGGCCCGGTGCTTCAGCACCCAAAGCAGCCCCCCATCCTTAATCCGGCCGTGTGCCTGATGGCAGCGGGTCACGATGTGCGCGGAGCGTCGCTTTGTCCTAACGCTCGTACGCTGAGTTTCGTAAGGGCTCGTTTACGCAACGAGACCTTCTCGCTCGCCGAAAGCTATTTGCTAGGCAACCGTTATTTATTTACGATTAATTTCCCGTTTCTATTAAATGATTGCGGTAATAGACAACAAATTAAATGTATTATAACTAACAACACGGACATAGAACAAAGTGCAACAGTCATTTTAAACTTTGCTACAACATTGTTGCCACTTCACGCTATTTCCAAAATTTGCTATTCTCGCTGAAAAAAACAGCTTCTAGCAGTGATCAAACGACGGCAGAATAAACAGCTACTCGCAGCGAGAATTCAAAATCCAACATGGCGTCCATTTCGGAGTTATCAATTCGAAGACAAACCTTCGAATACCGGCATTCAAAAATCTGTCTGGCGTCGTGTACTGCAGTAAAAATTGTTTTCTTGTTGTCATAAATCACGCTGTCATGTTTCAAGCATCGTACGTCGTGTCGCGAGGCACGAGGAGAAAATTTGCGTCCGCGTTGTTGCCATGGTTACTACGTATAGACAACTTGAAAGCCGCATTCTCTGACAAAGGCGAGAAGCAGCCAGCAGATTTAGTATTGACCAAGTAAAAGCTAGTAAGCGAGAAAATTGTCCTTGCGTAAACGCGCCCTAAGACTGTAATAATAGCAATTTTTTGTTCTCTAACAATCTAAACGATAGGAGAAATAACCAGTAATTGGTCCGCTGAAATTAAGGTCAAGGCTTTAACTGTTTAATAATCCTTTGTTATTACAAGCGAATGTGGGTGCAGCGCGGATTCAGCCTTTCGTGCGGCCCCTTGTCAGCAGCAGCAGGCTTCCATGTAACCCACAGTGAGCGACAGGGAAGCCCACTTTCGTTTAGCGACAGCTTTGTAGTTCCGACATCACCTATTATCCCTCTATATTATCAAAGCGAAGCTAACACGTTGAAGCTAAACCTCAACAGCAGAAGAGGTAATGAATGGGTGAAAATGAATATATATTTCAAAGCCAGGGGCAAAAAAGGTTTAAAATAAAAACATAATAATGTTTCGACTTTAGTGAATCGTAATGTGTGGATCTCAGGGTCATCGTCAAGGTGAAAGAGGTGAATCACCGAAACTTCGTTCAAATCGAACACATGATTCGCGTACCACACCTGTTTTATAGTACATTTGATGAGGTACATTACCAGTGAATTAGTACTGGTTAGTTAAATGGTGTTTCAACAATTGCTCAATGAAGGGGGAAAAAGCACTTATGTACTGTAACGTGGTTTTCAACGTATATAGTGTAATTCAATTAGGCCTAAGTCTACATTCGAAAAGATAATATTATTATAAAGTTCTGACTTAGCGCAGGCTATCTCGACCTTTGAACTTTAATATTTAATAATAATCCTTTTAAAAACCCTTTTTATAAGACAAACATGACGCTTAATAACGTACTATACAGAACACCACAAACCCAGAAAAAGTAAAATGGCCACGTGGTGCGCCATTTAGGCTGATTCGTGGGCTTTTACCTAGTACGTTATAGGTGAGTCCAGGCACAGCCACCTATAGTAAAGGCCGGATCAGATCAAGACAAATTAGGCGCATAAAATCAACCATTGATATAGAAGGAAGCGCAAGTTTGCTAGGTGCTGCCATCTCTACACCAAACAGCGAACTATCACATTAACTGAAGAGGGTTCCAAATTCTGTCAACCGATGGCGCCACTTGGCAAACTTGTCGCATCGGTATTTGTCGCGACTTGTAGCGGATCATTGTGGAAAGCAAAGCTGATCCGGCCTTTACTGTAGGTGGCTGTGGTCCAGGTCTGTACGTCTACTATTCAACAATTACGTCTTGGGTTTCAAAAAAAATTCTTAACTGGCCGTTAGCACTCGGTATAGAAACAAAACATGCTTTATGTTAACGCTTGAACGAATAGTGCATTTGTCGTCGTATGGTTGTGGACTACAATACGTGCGCGGTGGAGGAGGTAGCGTTCTATGCATCAGGTGTAGCGTGCTGCGCGAAGCATTGATATATACTAGAATTTGCGCTTTGCTCACTACCAGCTCCTGTGAACGAACGTATTTTTCGCCGTCCCTCTGAAACTGGTTGAAAACTTTTAACTGGTATATTCTTTTTGTGGAATGATGTTACTGAATGTTACAAAATAATCACTCCCAAGTCTTTTTCTGGAATGATGTTACTGAATTTTACAAAATAATCACTCAAAGTCTTTTTCTGGAATGATGTTACTGAATTTTACAAAATAATCACTCCAAGTCTTTTTCTGGAATGATGTTACTGAATTTTACAAAATAATTACTCCCAAGTCTTTTTCTGGAATGATGGTACTGAATGTCACAAAATAATTACTCCCAAGTCTTTTTCTGGAATGATGGTACTGAATTTGACAAAATAATCACTCCAAGTCTTTTTCTGGAATGATGTTACTGAATTTTACAAAATAATCACTCCCAAGTCTTTTTCTGGAATGATGTTACTGAATTTTACAAAATAATCACTCCAAGTCTTTTTCCGCCGTGTCCAAATTAGATGACGATTCTGATGCCATCCACTTCACGCGATTTAACAAAGAGTCGTAGAATAATTTTCTGTGTGCTCTTTCTTCGCTGGGTTTTTTAACGACGGTATGGCTTTAATGGTGGTTGTGCTTGGGAAGTATAATATTAATAATGGTAATAACACGTTTGACCACCAAGTTGAAGGTGATTAGGAACAGACAGACCAAAGGATGGGACTTCCGCGAATCCATGAATTTTAAATGTTTAAAATTAAACAATAAAAGGGCCAATGGGAGCTAAAGAAGTACAGTGTTCGGGCCTCTTTAGGAAAGAAGTCAAGGCAGAAATTGCCAATTTACGCGTGAAGACAGCAACCGAGCGTGCTGAGGCAGTCTGCTCATTCAAGGAATTCCAAGTAGGCGTATTGGAGAGCAGATTGACATTAAACACACGAACGATGCAGGAAACTCTTTTTCACGGAAAGAATTTCCACTCCTCCTTACCTTCCAGCCGCGTCTATTGACTCCCGAGAGGGTAGGGGCAAACTTTCGGTAAAAGCCAACAATAAGTTTTGGGATTAGACATTTTTAAGGGCACACTAGTTAAGCTGCGCAAAATTCGACTGATGATAGCAATTCAACAAATGACGGTAGCAAGAGATTTTACTCCCCCACCCCCCCCCAAAAAAAAGGGACATTCTTCTAAAAGGGCGTGGTCAGTGTGCGCGCCTATGAGAATATCTCACACTAAGTGGGAAATCCTCCTGCAGTTATGGAGGAGGCTTACCACGAAGTTTTAGCGAAGCTGTTTACATTCGTGTAGTACATTAACCCTTTCACGCATGGGGAAAATATACCTCCCCGCGCCATTTTTCTCGATCCACCACATCAAGTACGGCCCCAAAGGTCTATTTCCTTACCGTTAGTCAATCCCTAGGTAAAAATCCGTTTTAAAATGTGGCGTCTAGGAGATTTTTTGTTGAATAATTGTTAACTTTATTTACTGTATCCTACACGTTGCAGCACCCGTCCTGTGGTGCTGCCATTATCAAGATCAGTGGTAGCTACAATACCGATCAAGTTTTGGGCTTACTACAATCAACTGCAAGACCAACTGCAAGACCAACTCATTATTGCCAACAATTCGGCCATGTTAAAACCATTTTGTGTAACAACTTCAATGTAACAACAGTCCCTTTGTACAATTTGTAACCCACACCATTGTATCAGGGCGTGGAGGTCTTGGTGACTTGATGGCCCGTGCGCCCATGGCTTGGTGCTGGCATTCCAATTTCGGCTCCCCACCGATCAACATCACTTTTGGGTCCTCAACCTAGAAATTGCCCCCGAAATTCGCCCAATTTGCCATGCCCAAAACCTACGGCAGTTGCCATCAAGTCTCAAGCCACCAAGCCCCGTGAATCAAGGCGAGCAATAACAACATCCTTATGAAACTGGACCACTGCGTTGGCTGGCTTATTTGAACATCATTGGTATGGACAACTTTAGGCTAAAACTCCGTTAGGCTGGAGCGAGGGTTGAGGGGCTGAATCCCACCAAGTCTCCCTCCAGATTCTGGTGC
>JAHWFP010252733.1:11724-40587 GCA_023313725.1 Lithobius niger | reverse complement strand
AGGGGGTATGGCCGTCACCAGTGCTCCGAAACCACAGACCCAAACCCAGGCCCCCAGCAACAATCAGACCAAACAGAGCAGGGGTAGAGGGGCTTCCGAAAGGGAGGTTCCCAACGGAATAAAGGGGGCGGCCGCAGGCCTCACTCTACACGCCATTGACATGCTCCTGGCGCAGTCCCCCCAGCCACTACACCACCAAGTAGCCGGCAGGATAAAGCGCCACCTCAGAGCCTGGGAAACAATCACGGAGGATCGGTTCGTGCGGTCAGTGGTGGCAAGGAGTCGGTGAAACCGCCGCACTGGCTCTTAAACAGGACGGAGCAGCCAGAGTACGTCAGCGAAGTGATGACGTTGGTTCAGAAAGGTGCCCTTCAGGAATCACCCCCAAACACGTGGGGGTTCTACAGCCCAGCGAGGGTGATCCCAAAGCGGAGCGGTGGATCCCGGCTTATTTTCAACCTTCGCCACCTCAATGGACACATCAAGTGCGACCATTTCAAGATGGAGATGCTGGGCTCAATCCGCGAGGCCGTCCAACAGGAGGAGTTCACCACGTCTATAGACCTGGAGGATGCGTACCTGCATGTGCCATTACATCCGAGTGTGCATCACTTGTTTCGGTTGGTTTGCCAAGGGAGGATCTACCACTTTGTAGTCCTTCCCTTTGGCCTGTGTACGGCTCCACACGTTTTCACCGTTATGATGAAACCGGTGTTGGCAACGTTACATCGGCTGCTAACAGACATCCACGCGTTTCTAGACAATTGGCTGTTTCGTCATCCGAACAGGACAACGCTAGTGCGAAACACCGGATTGTGCGTCAAGCTGCTGTCAATCTTGGGGTTAGGAGTGAACGACAAGAAATCAAGACTCACCCTACTGCAGTCTTTCGACTTCCTTGGAGCGTTGTTCCAGACGAAGGCGTTCTCAATCCAGCCGTCGGCGGCAAGGGTCGACCAAGTGACATTAGCGGCGGACGCGCTGCTCAGTCAGCGATCAATTTCTGGGAGGGACTTGGCGAAAGTCATCAGGCAGATGGACTCCTGTGCGACGCTTGTCCCGCAAGGAGCGTGGAGGGTGAGGCCAGTACATTGGCTGAGGAAAGTGGAGTGGGGAGTCCGGCAATCTTGGGACGACCAAGTGTCTCTGGACAGAGCCCTGATTGTAGAGATAGCATGGTGGACTTGCCGCGCCAATCTGGAACAAGGAGTTCCGATTCACATCATGGCGTCAGACTGGCTTCTGCTCACGGATGCGTCCTCCTCAGGGTGGGGCGCAACCCTGGGGGAAGAAAAGACGGCCGGGGTGTGGTCGCCAGCAGAAGCGCGACTCCACATCAATGCACTGGAGTTGCGAGCCGTCTACTTAGCATTGTGTCAGTGGGCACACAAGTTGAGGAAGGCGACCGTCACAGTCCTGTCCGACAACACGACGGCGGTGTCTTACCTACAGAGGGGGGGGAGGCATGCACTCCTTCTCCCTCTACCAAGAAGTGAGCCTCATCTTCCAAGTGTGCGTGAAGTTCGCCATCACATTAGTTCCGAGGCACATTGTGGGCAGCCTAAATGTACTTGCGGGCGAGCTGTCAAGGGGAGGGGAGACCCCGACGACAAAGTGGAAACTTCAACCAAGTGTGTGCAGGTCTCTGTTCGACAGATGGGGCACGCCGACACTGGACTTATTTGCAACCAGAGCGAATACCCAGTTACCACTGTTCGTGTCCCCATATCCAGACTCGAAAGCTGTAGCGACGGACAGTCTGAGCTTGTGCTGGGATATTCGGTTAGCGTTCCCACCATTCAAGATCCTGCAACAAGTGCTGAACAAGCTGGAGTGCTCGACAGGATCGTTGATTCTGATCGCACCATGGTGGGAGGCGGCCCCATGGTTCGTGGATCTGTGGAACCTGAAGACGGAGGACCCGGTCAGGCTGCCAACAATCAAGGACATTTTCTCACAACATCAGGGCAGGACTCTCCACCCAAATCCGTGGATCCTGCACGTTCACGGTTGGAGGTTGTGAAAAGGGAACTAGGCAGAACCGGTTATTCAAGAGCGGTGGCCGACGTGGTGGTAGAATGTCACAGAGATTCGTCGAAGCAAGTGTACGAGGGTAAGTGGAAGGGGTGGACGGATTGGTGCAGACCAAAGGGAATCGATCCACTCCATCCATCCCCACAAGTTCTGTGCGTGTTTTTATTTTCGTTGTTTAACGGAGGTGTGGCGGCGAGTACCATTAAGGGCTACAGAGCTGCCATCAACTCAGTTCTTATGGTGTCTGGAAGCAAGTCAACGGCGAACAGCCCGATTGTGCCGAATCTGATCCAATCGTGTTGTACCTAGCGACCGAGGGAAAGGACGTTATGCCAAGGATGGGACTTGCCCACGGTATTGCTTTACTTAGCGGGCCCACCGTTTGAACCACTAGGGACCGCAACGCTGGAAAATTTGACAATCAAGACCGTGTTTTTGCTGGCTGTCGCCATGGCAGCACGCCAAGGCAAAATGGCTGCGCTGGCGAGAGGTACTGACTTTCTTAGGACAAACAGTGCGTGGTCGAAAGTGACGTTCTTGCCCCATTTGAAATTCGGAGCAAAAACGCTCCGACCGGACGAAACACCGTCTCCACTGGTGGTCACAGCGTTGGCCACAACTCTCGGACCGGGCTGTCCAGACAGACTACATTGCCCCGTAAGGGCATTACGGTTTTACCTGGCTCGTACGAAAGAAGTGGTGGAAAGTGAACACGGGGAACCCAGGACGGTACCGTGGACACCGTTGTTTGTTAAGTTATCACCTAAGGGAGACATGCCCACTAGAGAGCCAGCGTCGACAGGCACCATCAGCAAATGGATATGCCAAGCTATCGAGAGGTCGCACCGAACAGGGACGGGTGATCCCTCCATCCACGTCAACGCTCATGAAGTTCGAGCTATGGCGACATCGTGGGCCTGGGCAACAGGTGCCACCATCGCAGAAGTACTGGAGGCAGGACGATGGAAGAGCAGGAATACTTTCATTGCACACTACCTCAGGTGTGTAACAGCAGCGTCAGCAACATCCAGAGAGGTGCGGTTCATGGCTACTGGTAAAGTAATTAAGAAGTAGTACAAGGGTAAGCGATTTCTATTGTCCTATTAATACCTGAAGTTTTGTTCGGGGTGTATTAGTAGGAAGGTCATACTTGGCGAGGGTTCAACGCCACTTGGTTTTAGGACAAAGTCAGCATTAATAAAATACAGGTAAGTATTTTAGGCTAGCAGTAAAAACGGGGTTTTTACCCCTAAAATTAGTTTCTACTTACCTATACTAACCCGCCCTCCGCCCGCGTAGAACCGTTTACGGGGAGACAGACTGTGATTAGTAGCGGGAGCGGGGCACCACCTAACGGTGGTCATGGGCCCCGGGGTGCGCCATTGTATGTACCGGGAGAGCATTTGACATCTTGTTTGGGACGGGTAGCATTTTCCAAAATATGAAAAGCATTAATAAAATACAGGTAAGTATTTTAGGCTAAGTAAAAACTAATTTTAGGGGTAAAACCCCGTTTTTACTATCCTAAAATACTTACCTTCAGTATGTGCCAAATCGTTTTCGATTTGCTTTTCTTACTCGAATTTTTAAACCCCTGTACCTTTAAAACCAGCAATGCAATGAGGTTAGCGTCTCAGGCACCTAGTGCGCATGTCTCATTGTCTTTAATAAGGCAACGTCAGCCATTGTAAAATCACTTCGATTCAAACCAGTCGCAATCCGGTAAATTACGGGTTCTGCGAAGTGGGGTGGCTGGGTGGGTTTTAATGAAGGTAAGTATTTTAGGATAGTAAAAACTAATTTTAATCGGTGTTAAAATTTACGTTTCTTACTATCTGCAAAATACTAACCTTCAGTATGTGCTGAATTTATCCAACAGGTTGGTGGGGCAGCATGAACCTGGCTAGTGACAAACTAGTGACACAACTCAAACTTTTTTCCAGAAAGAAAAATCAAGCCTTCCTTTTCATTTCCTGGGGGCGATTCCTCTTCCCATCGAACTTGTCGACTTGTTTGCATCCAATCAAACGTTCATTCGTACAGACAATGAATTGCTTTTCTCGCTTCAGTGCCTACGAATAGCAAGCTTCGACTGTGTCACTTATCCACTTTACACTTGTGCATTCACTCAACGCAACTCACGTCTTCTTATCAAGGAAAACTTCCAAATGGGACAACACTAAAACAGGAACTCGTTTGGTGGTGTATATTCTCTGCATAATGAGATTTGTATTTCTTTCCCCCATTTAGAGAAAGTTCTATGAGAGATATACTAAGACACTAGCTGGTGCTATGTAGTCATTTCACCAGAATGCACATGCCACTGTGTTCATCTTACCACTGTGAACATCATTCCACTGTGTTACTCTCAAGTTACTCACTGTGCCCACGTAAGATTGCCGTCAATTCCCAATTTGTCTCCCGGCCGCCATAAGTGGTGTCAAGGACGCCACTCCTCTCGAAGTACTTATATCCTAGAGGAAGTGAGAGACGAAAGTGTTCCGGTTGATCCAGGAATAGGCGATGACGACCCCATTCGTGGGTGTTCCTGCCACATAAGCCCTAGAAGCTGCAAGCGCCCTGAGCTTGTGAGCTCGGACATCTTCAGGCAGATCCAAAAGGGCAGGTCCTAGTTCATTGGTGCGCCTGATGACTCGTCAGATCCACCTGCTGATCCCGGCTGGGGTCACTGGGAGTGGGAGGGGGTAGCCCGATAATTGGTCCACCTTTAAGAAGAGGGGAGTTGGTGGAACTGCCCATTCTCCTGGTTTTGGCCTCGTGTCCGGAACCACCGTCCTCAAGAGACAGAGGTGGAGCACTCGAATAGGACCCTGAGTCTTCTCAGTACCCTCTGGCTCAACGATGCCAGCCAAGGCCTTGATGAGTAATGGCTGTGGAGCTACGTCCGGTATGAGATTCTTGGCACGTAACTGCCAGAAAAGCCAGTGTGAGCTCTGCCCGATTCCTTGCAAAACTTACCTGACTGACCCCCCCCCCCAAGACTTGTTGCAGAAGCCAGGGCTTCTACAATAACGTTCTTCGCAAAGATGTAACAAAGACGCGAACTAAAGAGGTTCGTCAGGCACTCTTTCAGGACTGGATTGAGTGAGAGGTAAGTTTAACTTGGGAAGAGACGTTTGATTGTGGATCTGCCAAAAAAACGGAATTAAGGCCTCGTTAAAGTAAGGCATTAACATTAAAAAACTCTCCGAAGAGCAACTACGCATCTTTAATTCTGACCACAATACATGCTTGTTTTCACACAAGTGCTCCAGAGTTGCCGACTTTCTCTCCATGACTGGACAGAATTAGCTCGTGGACCTACCGTGCAGGGAGACCAGCTTCCAAACGGACAACGTCTACCCGTTGCGAGTAAGGGGCACAGGAGTAGGAAAGGATGGTCGTGGAGGGCCCTTACATCCTCTTCCTAAACCAGGTGGAAGAGTGCGAAGTTTGGTTAATGTTTCCTATCCGAACGGATGAAACTTCTCCAAATCCAGGAAGCAGAAAATAACAACATGTTTTCATGTTCGCTTTCATGAAAAAACTTTCCGAAGTGCCCATCCTAAACGCCAGGCTCTGAAAGAAAAGATTCGTTCTTTCGTCATTCCTACCCTCTGATGTCAACACGAACAAAAGCGAAAAGCAGAATTGCACCCTAGAATTCCCGAAAAGACTAGGAGTACAAAGATGACTGCTTTGCCATGAAACCAATTGGCTTTGAAGAAGTTGGCAGGGGTTTATAAGTTCAGCTGAATAATAGCCGCCTAGTTTGACAGAAGGGGTCGCCAAACCCAAGCGAACATAGGTCCCAGAAGACGCCCTTTCTGTAAAACATTTTCAGTACCCTGCAATGAAAAAGTGGAAGAAACATTCATTTTGTAACTTGCTCAAACAAACTGATGCCGGATTGGCGACCCAGGCGAGAATTGGAGGGTCCCGCCGTGAAGAAATTCACCCCTTAAGCAAAGAAGCGACCGTAAGACGCCGCTCAGACAGCATGCTGAAATGCTCCCGCCGTGAGTGGGGGGGGGGGACCCGAACCAGATGATCGGTGAGTCCCCAGGAGAAATGCCCACTGGACCAGCGTCCGGCAACGTCTTCCAAGACCCTCATGATCATGAACCAAACCCTTCGACAAAGAAAGGAAAAGGTCAGAAGTTGGACCAACCTAGGGGATGAGAGAGCATTTCCTGCGACCGTGTCAGTGTTCCCTCATGAACTAAAATCAAAGCTGTTTTCAAAGAAAAATACCACGAAAGGCTAGGTCACGTGTTCAGAGCCAATAACTACGACTCGTCGGTGAGTCAACTCGGGATCAGAAGTGAGGCCCACATTCAAGAAAACTAAACTTTCCTTCCTCATTTTCCACTAACAAACCGAAGCGTGGGGGTCGGGTGAATCAGATGGACCTTTCCTGATAATTTTGACATAGAGGTTGCATTTAACGCGAAAATTTCTTCTTGCAACCTTCCAAGAGACCATTAGTGTTTACGGCGACTCTGAAAAACAAAAAGGGAACGAGAGGAAGGATCCAGTGCAGTAAAGCACTGACAGATTTGATTCCCAAGCCGGGGACAATCTGGGCCTTCCGAGTGATGGCCGAGACCTCAGTTCCCAATCATCTGGTCAGTGACATGTGAACATAAAATATAAAATTCACATATGACCTCGAAAAGAGGTGGCCCTTTAAAGCTTTGTAACAAATCGCATCTCAAAGACCCGAGCATGCTGGAAAGGCATCGCAACAGCTCAAGGGGCGAGTGAAAGTCCAAAACTGACTGTGCAGGAATGCATAACTGGCAGGATGATTTCCATCAAAAGACAAATGCATCATGCGTTGTGAAAAAAAAAACACTTGTTGGCGCGAATCTGAGAACGAGGGGGAGGATGTGTTCTCTGTTCATGACACCATTTGCAAAATGTCCAAAAAATTTGAAGTACCAAATGCATAGATAAAACTGATATATTCTGAAAAGAAACACTAGCATTACCTAGATCGATAGAGTATCATCAAAATGTACGCTCATCCTCCAACTTAAAATGCAATTCGGTGTTAGCAAATTTCCAGTCCCATGGAAGGGGATCGACATTCTGATGTTTCTAAACCTAGATGTGAAAAGAAAACCACCATTACCTCCCAGAACGGCATCTGGGCCCCAACGGCGTCTGGGCCCCAACGACCCAATCCGCTTCATGAGGTGCGATTCTTAAACGAGATTGGAAATCCCCCACCTGAGCAATTCCGCCGGGCTAGAAAAGCACGGGGGTGGGGGTTTTGTGGTGTGAACTCCTTTGCAACTAAAAAAGAAAAAAGACCCCACCAGACGCCTGGAAAAAATGATTTACCTCAAGTTATGAACCAATCTAACTGGAGACCTGTCAGGCCCCAAAGAAACGAAAAAGTAGACCTGACATTGCAAAAGTTAACAATTCCGTGTTCCAGGTTAGCCGACTTTCGGCGTCTTCAGCAGACAAAGCATGATTTTTTTTATATATTTTTTCATCTAAAAGAGATGAACTGAGTTTCCATTCGCAATGAGAAAATGGTTCCAACCCCGCCACACGGCAGGAGTGAGGAAGGGGGGCGGGAGGATCTGGTCAACCTCTGCAGTATTAACTGCCTTCAGAAACTAGGGTCTGTGAAGTTGAAAAATAAAACAGCAGAAAACTAAGCTAGCAAAGGCAACAAAAAGTTTCTTTCTGCAGTTCCCCAATTTTCGTTCAAACGTTTTACCAATAGGCCTCACACTGCACAAAAAAGGCTGCAGTGCAAACGTGGTAAATTGCCCTTATGCAGCCAATTCAATTCAAAATGCAGTGTCAGTAACAAGCAAGGAATTTAAAATTTAAAATTTCTAAACGAAATAAAAAGAGAAGCCAGATTTGGAAGGTGTTTCCGGAGAACACCCACTGTGCAGTGACCATTTGGTCAACTGGAAGAATCACCGTAAAAAACTGCATGACGCCACCAATTCGAAGAACCAGATGTGTCCATGCAACGGCCTGTCAACTCCCAATCACGATGGCCAGCCACAGCCGGTGACGGGTGCGGTGAAGTGTAACCAGAATGTGGCCTAGTACTGAAGAAATTGCGATGTGAAACGACACGTGGCGGACAAGGAACGCTGATGAAATGCGAAGTATACTTCTGTTTAGCATCCTTGTAGGTCTGACAACTTGCACATTTCGCATGGGACTTTATGGCGATCATCATGTCTCGAGCGTGGGTCAATTTTTCTCCTTGGAGATTTAGTGGCTGAACCCCATTTTCGGCGTTTTCTCCGCCACGGGGTTTTTCTTTGGGCGAACTCCAGTTTTATTTATAAGCCTACGGCTAATTAGGAGTTTGAGTTGTTTTTGTGTTCACAAGAAACACCAGCAACTTTGCCCACTGCAAGCTTCGGCCCGATAGTGTCTGCTTGCTGCAGCGCTGCCACTGACCCAGTTGTCAACACCAGTCAACGCAAGAGGCACTTACCTGTCGGAGAAGTGTCATTTTATTTACCACTGTTCTCCATATGACCTGACTGGTCGGAAAACTTTGTGGAAGGACCAAAGCGACGAACGCACCTTGGGCTGTGCATCGTCGCTTATTTTGGTGGGCTATACACAACACGGGGTCGTGTTAGGAGCTTACGCCGCCTTTCATTTAGCCTACGGCTTGGTACCAACGATTCAGCCCTATCTCCTAGGCTTCGGCCCAGCTGCGACTGTTTGCCTATCCCACCAAATTTTTGATCATGTAAGATCATTAGGCCCTTTCTGCTTGCCCCAGATTAACAATCGTGTCCTGTCGCCAGCAGAAATAATTCCCTCGCGACGTCACATGTCATCATTTGTAGTTCCGAACATGCAAAATCCCACCCAACTTCAATGGAGTCTCCTAATGGATTTATAGGGGAGGGTTATTAGTGACTCTTCATCCAACAACCTTTGACCTTACGATTTATTCTTACTCTAAACATAAAAATTAACGATTGAATAAAAAATAGCAACGTTAACACATGCCTGACGCCTCAAGACGGTAGGTTAAACAGTGAACAGTTGCGTCACTTACATTTTACTCCATGTGAAAACTTCATGCAAACGGCTACGATGACGCTTGGCTCAAAGTCGCTAGTGCAACATCATAGACAAGCCAGTAATTAAAAAAAAAAATTAATTAAAAATTTCACCAAACCAAAGCATTGGAGATGCATGAAAAATAAGGGAATAATTTTTTTTTAATTATCCAAAAATTTCAATAGTTCTTGCTTCAAACATTGCAAAATGACAACAGCGTTTTAGAAAAGAAAACACGGACAGGCTTTTCACACGACTGAGAACGGCCAGCAACGTGCCGCAAGCCTAGAGCGCAAGAACGCTGGCGAAGAATACGAGAGAAGTGGTGCAGCGCTAGCGTTCAAGATGCATGCAACGTGCTACGAGCAAGTCCAAAAACGTGAATTAAACTTGAAAATGCAATCTTTACCATCTGAAAGAAGCAGAAACACGTCTGCAAACAAAATAAAGGTTGATCTATAAAAAATCAACAACTGAAAGAACGATCTAAAAGATCATGCATAAAGTAGGCCTAACGCAATCGGGCTATAGGCCTAACCCATTCAGGTTAGTAAAAAAGTTACAACTTACTAAAAAAAATACTTCATGTCAGGCAGATTCAGAGAAAATGCACATCTTACACTTCCAAACACGCAGAAAAAACATCCAGGGGTGAACACGCAGGGGTGTTTTCAAACTAGTGCGAGACGGGAAGTCCCTGGACTCCAGGGCTTCCCGGATTTCCATACCTAAGTTTGGGCAGAAGTGGCGAACCACGAGAAAAGCAGGACACAAGTTCCCACGCGTCCGACTTGTATAGTACCCGAAAAACAAAGTGATTTTACAATGGCTGACGTTGCCTTATTAAAGACAGTGACGCATGCGCACTTGATGCCTGAGAGGCTAACCTCATTGCATTGCTGGTTTTAAAGGTACAGGGGTTTAAAATTTCGGGTAAGAAAAGCAAATCGAAAACGATTTAGCACATACTGAAAGTTAGTATTTTGCAGATAGTAAGAAATGAGCGATTAATGAACATTCAGGGCCCTTCATATCCTAGAGTGAAGAATTTAGTAAGCAACAATCTGGCAGGTCAACTTCATTATCAGTGGAGAATAGGAACAAACGATCTATGCCCGCAACACAAATACAGGAGGCAACTTTTCCAGCTAAATTCCAATGCTGTAGTTAGACGAACGGGAGTAAAAGACGAAGAAAGTCTTTGGGGGGGCCCGAAGAAGATACCAGTAGGGTATCGAAAATTAGCTGGACAAAGCTGTTGTCTTGATTATGAAAGTAAGCGATAATTTGTTCCGGAATATTTTCCAAATTTCATTGAAGTAATGACGTTTCACAGTACGAAAGTTAACAATTGTTTCTAGTTGCCGTTCGGAAACATAGATTACCTGTGAACTTTTGCATTCTTACCCAATGAATGCTTTCTTCCCTGGAGATGTCAGAGTTGTTGGGAGCCGGATAGTTGCGTAATCCGGTCTGTGCATGCGCGTGCGCAGCCCCCTATATAAAAGCGGCTGATTCGGTTAGCAGTCTTTTATCCTCCAGCGTGCACCATTTATGGCCATTTTCCTGACTTTGCCAAGCTTCGTCCTCTTCACTCCACTTCGCCTACTTTGTCATCGCTTGTTCTGACTGCTTTAATGGAAGACTGTCTTCGCCATGGCAATATCAAGAACTACACGACAAGGCTCTTCGCGCCCTCCAACGAGCCCTCCTCCACCAGACACGGAAATTGTGGGTGCACTTCGCCCTCGCCTTCCAACTTCGGCACCGGCATCATCATTTCACCACACCGTCAGCTTCTCCAACTCCTTCGCAATCTTTCGTCTCTCTCCCACCGCCTGACCGCCATCACACAAGACAAACACTGTTTCCCAGATTAGGCTTTATCTGTCGTTGTGTGTTTGTTTTCGTCAAGCAGCTTCGCTTCGCCTACTTCGCCCTGCCTTCGTCCGATCAAGTCATCTGCTGACGAAGACTGTGTTCGCTCATGGCAAGATCTTGGACCCTGCCGAAGGATTCCTTCTTTGATGATATCCCTTCACCCACATGGACTACGCCAGTCGACCCTGACATTGCCGTCAGCCTGTCGCAGTCTTCTTCACAATCTGCTGCCCTCCTGCTGTGGCTTCGTTTATTCATATCCCCGTCAACGACAACATCCTTCACGCAGCCACGTTGGACGTTACATCTTACCGCCGTCCATCGGCCACTTAGCCCTTTCTGACGGCACGTCTGCTCCTGTCGCTGGATATGCTTACACCGTTCGCCTGCCACGCTGCCAGCCAATCGATCAACCACCTATCGCTACGAGCGAACCCTTCACCGCCACCTGCATCACCAACAACGCAAATCCCAGATTAGGCTTATTCTGTTGTTGCATTTGTTTTTGTCTCCCATCACGTTCATCAACGAACTCAAGCCTTGGAAACCATCGAATTGTTTCTTCAGTCTGCTTCATTCATTGACGCAACAGCATGCCCTTCAAGGCCTGCTGTCCCTCTCTAATTGCCGTTTGGCAGTTTTCTGATATGTCAAGATTTTAATTTTCTACTGTGGCACACAAAGTGACACTGTTTCCCCGGTTAGGCTTAGTCTGTTGCCATGCGTTTCTAAACCTGCGTCAATCATCAACACACCTGCCTGTGTTCATCCTTCGCTTCCTGCTGTCCCTCACGAACTGCTCTCGCAGCTACCTGTTGTCATCGCTGAATTAATTTTTTTTCTCAACACTACTGAAATGATACCTACTCCCTGATTAGGTTTAATCTGTTATTGGGTTCGTTTTTCTCCTTAAATTCAATGTATTGACTCAAGAAAAACAAGTGCCTCACGTCTGGCATTCCACACCAGTCACAACTTTTCATCTCATTGCTGCTACTCAAGACCCTTCATTTGCAGCTCTTCATGCCAGCCGTCCTCCACTGTTTACCGTTCACTACGCGTCCAGACTGTCGTCCTGACCAAACCACCGCCGCTCCTCGAACTGCCTTTTCTTGCTCTTCAAGCACCATCCTTCAATACCAACGATTTGAAGCTCTCCAGACGTTCGTCCTTCGCCGACCATAATTGCATTTCTTCCGAACTATCGGCTTTTTGCCACCTGCCACCCTCCTCGAGTCTGCCGCACTTCGCCTCGCCGCCCACCGTCGGGAATTCTTTGAATTGCCGTCCTTCGCCACCTGTTTTTGAAACTTCCCAGCATTCGCGCTTTGCCATCAGTGACCCGCTTTCATCAAGACAGCTTCCTTCCATGCCGTTATTGAAAAGCCCATCGGAACCAGTCCTGCGCCCACTGATGCCCACAGCTGGCCGGTCTGTCATCTCTCATCATGTCATGTCACGACACTTCCCAAATGCCATCCTTCACCGGCAGTCGTCTGCAACCCTTGAAATGCAACCGCCTTTCGCAGCCCTTTGAGCTGCCATCTGCAGATCTTCCAGCCCATCATCTTTCACCGTCTGTCATGTTCAACAAAATGCTGCCGTCACTTGCTGACCACTACACGCAACTCTGCAAGACGCCATTCTCACAGTCAGTCTTTTGAAGCTCTTTGAAACGGACATCACTTTTAAACCAACATCCCTCGTCACCCATCAGCTCCTCCTACCAATTTACATGAACATCAACACAGAGCAACTTCAACTAGACTTTGTCCCACAAAACAAAATCCTGGTGTCAACACTACCATCCATCGTCTGCCTTTGACTCCTCTTCCCCGTCTGCAGGGTCACTATTACGGTGTTTGCACGATCGTCCTCCCTTCCTTTTGAAGGAGATTTACAAGCTCGAGGACTGGAATCTTCTGAAAGGGATAAGAAGGTACAAAAGCCGTTTGATGAATGTTTCTGCAACGGGATCGCTTCAGCAGAATTCAGCGTGATCACTTGGTGATTGATGTTCATCCAAGCAAGGAAAGGGGGGGTCTTCCACCTTTAAAGGTTACCACTTGCTTCCTAGGCCTTTGCTTCGAATACGCTTCCATATGGGGTCTGAGTGACTTCACCCTCTGGCGCCATCCTCTGCCTAAGGATTGGGGTGACAGCTCCTGACACGTGTCTGTACATTATAGGAAGGTTGGAAGGAGCAGTTTGAGGCATTAAGGCTAAGAAGCTGAATAGGGGATTTCTGGGGAAAGCCAGAAAACTTAATTAACTAGACAGAGTATTCCAACCAGTTACGTGGATGGGTCTTACGCTCTCTCGTGGGGGAAGACTCAGAACCGTGGAATTCGGTTCATCCCTGCGAAGCTGTCTCAGTTGATTAAAGTCTGCGAGATGGCTCTGGCTCATGTAGTCTTACCATGTTTGCCAAGAGCTCAATGAGCTATGGGATGGCTTCTGTATGAACCTCTGCTGCAGGGGTACCTCTGGATGAGGTGGCAGCGGCCTGTTACTGGAATAACGGAACCACATTTGTCAGCTACACTTTCAAAGTTAGAGGAGCGAAAGCAGGCAGAAAAAATTGTGTGGCTACTGGTAGTTGCATTGAGGAATTGGAAAGTTAAAAAGAATTTGTGCTAGGACTCTTGCTTTTAATGGATCCCTCTACCCTCCCCAGTATTTGTCCCACTATTTGGTTATTACCGATCAAAAAATGAGGAGGATCATTGTTGGAGAGCCAACAATGGTAGAAGCCTGACGTAGCACGAAATGTTTGGTGGTTTGGAATGACATTAGAGCATTATAAGCACACATTAAAGGTAAGTGTTTTAGGATAAGTAAAAACTAATTTTTGTTTAAAATTCGTTTTTCATATTCGTTCAGTTTGCTAAGGTAAAACTTCTGCATTAAATGTTTTACAGCTGTACAGAAGCCCGACTTATTCCAATTGGTCCAGTTCTGCTTTCCGGTATGGTGAAACTAATTGCAGAATCCAAGGAAGTAAGTTGTTAGTTACTTGGGTTTACAGCATAAATAGAAATGCTGTACTGAAGGTCAAGATTCTGGTTGTACTTCTACCGAACAAAGCTTAAAAGTCATCCAAACACCAACACTACTGAAATGAAAAAATGTTTACCACTCATTCGAGCTTAAAAGAAATTAAAAGCCACTTGGTTCACAATGATTCTTTTCTGAAAAAAATTCACGTTTGTTCACGTGGACTTTATTAGATATCCACAGCCTTTCTTTTTTTCCTTCTTAACCTCTGAATGGTTAGAGTTGAAACTTAGTTTAACTATTGCAGAATTGGCAAAAAATGGTATGCTGAAACACTGAAATCTGTTAACAAGAAACAGTATGGTTGGTTTGGTTTAGTAATTTTTTGCAATAGAACTCCCTGGTTCATCCATGTTTGGTTTGGTACAGCCCTGATAAATAGTAAGCCGTAATGATCATCCATCAAAAATCCTTGAAAATGAATTTTTTTTAAGGATGCAAAACTTCGCAGTCTGGCATACGTTGCTGTTGGCAAGTTAGCTCATAAGTTGCCGCAGCTGGTAACAAGGGATATGGCCCTGGTTCAGACCTTCTTCGATGCTGTTAGCCAGGTAAGTGATTTTATGCCATGTGCTGAAATTTTAGAGAATTCCTAGAATTATCTGTTCTTTTTCCACTGTTTCTTTCTCCCTTCCACTTTTTCCTCCCGTGAAGGTCATATTATTGTTTATTTTGGTTTCCATTACTATACTGGTTTAGGAGGATCCCAATACACGTTTAGCAGTTCAAGAATCTCTCAGTCTCATGCTGCCGGCTTTTAAGAATTTAGATGAAGCAAATTTGAATGTGATGGAAGCACTCTTGCTGAACACCATTGAAAAGGTGCGTAATTGAGTGACTCAAACAAATAATTTTAGCACATGGTTGAATAATTTGGTTGTACAGCAGTTTTAGTGCTTTGTTGAAGGTATTTCAGTTCTGCAGTCGCTAACGTAAAGGCTGTCAAAATATTGAGGGTTGACCACTTCTTTATAAGAGAGAGAAAGCGAGTGCGTGGGAGAGAGTGCGAGTACGCGAGAGAGTGGGAAGACGCATGTTTTATTATTTTTTGAATATTTCTTTTGCAGGTTGAACCTCAAGTTCGGCTGTTGGCTGTTGAGTATGCATCAGTAATATTTCCCTCAAGCCATATACCTTCACGTTACCTCTTATTACTGGCATCTGGTGACGTGTAAGTAGTGAATAAATTGTAACTAAAATTGCATAATCGAATAGAGCACCTTGACTTTATTGGTGTATTCCGTTGTGTTGCATTCTTTATCATAACTTCAGAATACTAAGACTTGCAACTTCTTTGTACTAAACTTTACTGAGCCCAAGCAACCAAGCTGAAACACGGCAAGCAAAGCATGATGAGTAATGCTCGGTACACCTAGCAAATTAGTCAAAACAACTGAGGCAACCTATGGCTTTCTTACTATGCTTTAACCTTCAGTTAGACCAAATTTGTAGTAATTTGTTTATGCTGCAGCAATCTGTTATTGCTTTTTTGGTCGTCCCTGATGGGGGTATACTGGATTAATAGTTAAACATATACCGTAAATCTCCTAATAAACGCTCTGGCTTTGCTAACGCCCACCCCCCAAAAGTACCTTATAGGTCAGTTCAGAAATCGTGTAGTAGCTTTATTAAAGCCACCCCTCCACAATCGTTTTTTTATAGTCAATCGTGAAATTGACTAAAAGCTTCAAACGTTTAAAGAAATCAATGCATTATCCCTTTAAATCTCGGTTGTTCTGCAGCAAAATTAACCAAAAGCTTCATAAATTTAACGAAATCAACATTTAATTCAACACGATTCACGGGAGCATTTGTAATCGCAGAAAAGTCGGCAATATTAGGCCTATGCGATCGAATATTGATGTGCGTAATATGGATTCAGTCTAGTAAAAACGCTATACCTTTTTCTCATTTATTCTCAAATTTAGTTTATTAGGTCGTCCTCCTTCCAATCTCTAACATAATTCAAAGTTAAAACTAATTTTTAACAATCACCAACCTTCAACACAGACAACGTACTTCACCACCGGGAAACACGTGTGTTGACATTTATCACCATAGAGTTATATATTCTCACCCAAGACGGAAGTTTCGGCGGAAATGGACGCGTAGGTCTGGACCCGTGGAGCCTCAGTAGTGGATGCGAAGTGGTGGACGCGTCCAGACTGCGTAAGCGCTTGATACATCCAGTCCACCGCGTCCGTTATAACGTTACTCTGCTTGGCGTTTTCCGGTTGTGAATCATGTGTCTGTTTTAAAGGTTGGTGATTGTTAAAAAATAGTTTTAACTTTGAATTACGTTAGATATTGGAAGGAGGACAATCTAATACACTAAACTTGTAAATAAATAAGAATAAAGCCAGTGTGTTAATGCTAGACTGAATTCAGATCACGCACGTGAATAATCAACTTTTCCACGATGGGTTTAGGCTTAAAAGACCTCCCCAAAAAATACATTCAAGTCAAAAATCTGGTAGTAGGTTTGTTAACGCCCCCTCCACTTTTTTATCGAATTTATTTTAGCCGCCCACGGGCGTTTAATAGGCGATTTACGGTTCATCTAAAACTGGGTGCTGGATATTAGCATTAGACAGTCGTGGAAGACTTGCTAGATCGTCAGTAATTCATTGCAGTGCAGGTAAAATCTCTTAGCTGGGACGAAACTGTCGTTGTGATCCGGCGAATAGGCTATCCAACACTTAACATTGTCATTTGTCCATTACTACTGATCATCTGCAGTAGTAGAATTCGTTTCTTTTAGAGAGTTCACCTAGATCCCATATCTAGTCTCCATATTGTCTTTACTTCAGCAGTACGCAACACACGGTGCAGCACATAACCATGTGTCACATGTAATAGTACTTCTTACTACAATGAAGTCGGGAAGCTACCATTGTTGGCTACATCCTTTTTCCAATGTTACCCATACTAGCATTTTTGCTTCATGAACCGAGTGACGTCCTACCAACCTCCTACCTTTTATAGGAGGAATGGATTGCGGACTTGGGTTACTCAGCTACTCGGCTCTAAACAACTAAAAAACCTCTAGGTACAGACACCATTCTGGAAGGAATGCAATAATTAACAGGTAGTGTCTATTTCCTATTGGACAATAGAATCAAAATTCAGCCGGCCTGGTTAGGGGTCGGCAATTTCATGTTTTCACGTTGAATTTTTCTATTCCAAACGTGCGTGTCTTGGCGTTATGTTTACAAGTTCGCTTATTGATTATAGCTGGTCACCAGCTTGAGTCAGAATTAAACTTAACACACATGTAGAATTTTCACTAAGACAAACTGTTCTTAAAATTGCTAACCTAACAATCCAGTTGATCTTGAAAATTACCACTAGTCAATAGTTTCGTTTTTCTGCTCATTACGTTGCGTGTCAGTCGACAACATCGACAATCCAAGATGGCAACATGATCGATGTTCTGAAAATAAACAGAAAGTTTAGCTCTTAATTCGCTTGAATTTTCACTTCATACAGCATGTTTAGGCTGAATTAACGTGATTTGCCAATAACTTTTCTGATGTGCGATGTGATGGATTAATAGTTAGACCTAACATCGGTAACAGAATGCTGGATATTAACTTTAGACAGTCGTGGAAGACTTACTTGTTAGATCGTCAGCAGTTCATTACGGTACAAGTAAAGTCTCTTAGCTGCCACAAAACTCGCTATTTGCAGTAGTACAAGCCATTGCTTTTAGAATTCACCTAGATTCCATACCTAGTCTCCATGTTGTCTTTACATCGACAGCATACAACCCAACATAGCACGTGACCATGTGTCACGTGCAATAGTACTTCTTGCTATAATGAAGCCTGGGCACGATCATTGTTGACTGCATCCTTTTCTCAACAGTTCCAAGTTTGTTTGTGCTTGGTATTTTCAGTTTATACCGAGTCGAGGCTCTACTGAACCGATTTTGGCAAATTTACAGCTTATCGGCAAAAAGTCATTTTGGTGAGCATAAGCTTGCTTATCGATTGCCGATTTTCTACCGGGGTTATGATAGTGCACGCTTTGTCACCTTTAAAATCAATCTATACAAGCTAACTATACAAACTAACTGTAGAAGGAAACAAAAATCAATTAAGTAATCAAATATTACTGTCTGAAAATTTTAGAATTTAGTAATTTTTTTTCTGAAAAGGGATTCTAGGTTCTGTTTTATAAACTCGTGCATATAAAAACAGAAATAAAACAGAAAATTATGGTTTTCTTTCTATTACAGCAAAGACGATGTCCGTGGTCACGCAGTAAAGGTGTTGAGGTCTTCTGCTGTTAAGAATTCTTCAGAGACAGTTTTACCACCCTTTGCTGATGTTATTGTCTACATTACAGAAAAGGTAATTCTTTAACTATTATTATTTAGCTTTTACATTTCTGTGCGCTTCCTGGTTATTATTTATTTACATACACATATACATTCCTTATATACATTCCTTGTGACGTCATGTGGTGCTGTTCATTAGGACTTTGTTCTCTGTGTATGCCATGTGTTCTTTCAAACAGTTATCCCCCTTCGTGTCTCTATGATATAAACAGCATCGCATCACATCACATACCAAGTATCCGATAGGACTGAGTAGAACCTTGGTACTGGTAGTACCTAATTCAGTGAGGTTCTTTCACTTAAGAGCCCTCGGATCACTTTCGATTCACTATTTAGAGAAATGCAAAGGAATCCTCATGAACTTACAACTCGCATCACGCCTTCGAATAAATCACCTAGTGTAGTAAAACTCAAGAAACAAGTGGCCCAGTGCGGCAAGTTTAAATTTAAATAGCATGAGTGCTATCTGATATTGGAAGAGAAAAACAAAAAACAAAATCAGATTGCCTGAAGAAGAGAGATGTGTGTGTACTGAACTAAGGACACTTTCTTTGGTTTGTTGAACATTTGCCATGTCATAAAGATTGACATAACGTGAAATTTACTTTGGTTTAACGGAAATTACTTTCACTGGCCAGCAGTAGAAGTTGTCCTGATATTCCTGAAATTCCTGAAAATAGTTGAAATTCTAAAATTAATCACATTATTATTATCTAAGCCTTCATTTTTGTACCGGTGTAACAGCCTTCAATTTTTTGCCGGTACTTTCCATAAGACGCTAGCACTGTGTCGTTCACGAAATTAGGGAGAATACTTCTGCATGGATCTTGGCGGTTTCTAAGCAGTGTGTTTAGTCAGTCAGCCATCACTACCTGCCTCCGTGGATTTGTGTACAATCACACTATGTTAGCCCTACGTGTCTTGAATGGTGGATCCCGCCGTATCGCGCAGTATGCGATGAAAATTACAAATTGAATTAGTGCTACGTTTTAAAGTTGCCCAAATAATGATTAATACTGGTGCTGAAAAAACTATATGAAGTTCATAGCAAATTGAAAATGTGAAAAGTGAAATACTGGTTTTGCGTCCCAAACAATCAGGGACCCACCTTTAAGCTAAGAAAAAGAAAGCAACTGCCTAAATAAAATGGCATTGTAAAAGGAGCATTTTATGTTAGTTTGATAACCTGCCTAATGGATACTCGAGTCTGAAAGGTAGTTTGAATTTTTTTGAAAATTCAAATAAATATCCTGAAAGTGTCCAGAAATTTGGTCCGTCATGGTGTCCTAATTTTATTTTATATCGACTTCTATCACTGCACTAATAGTCAACTCAATACCATAAGTTCCATGCAAATGGAAGTTTCGTATGCATGGAACTTTGGGTATTGCGTGGACTGTTAGTGTGAGTAATTTGCCGTGTCTGTAAATAGTACTGACTCATTGAAAGTGTAGCGTCTAGTGGTGAAAACGATGTCAGTTCCTTCTCTATGTGAATCCGCATGGCTTCTTCAACTGGACTAATTTTAATAATTCAGAAGTGTAAGACGAACGTTTTCGTCCACCGGTGACACAAATGAAAAAGAAAAGAAAATAAAACTGATAAAATGTAAATATCTATCATGTGTTGAATTAAAAAGTAGTGATTGAAGGGATATCCTTGCACTTTAATATGTCAGTGATATTAGATTAGGGGAGGGGGGGTTGGCAAACCGGCAGAGCATCCAAAATAGCCAAATAGCTCAATTACCAAAAAACAAAAATTGGGGGATGGATGGTGCCAAAGAGGGCGATGCATTTGCCTTGGGCCGCCCCTGTGTAGGAGGTTCCCTCAATCCCAAACTGTTAAATCTAGCCAATCTTTGTCAAAAAGATGTATATTAAAATTATAATTTACAACTTTTATTATATACAGGCATCGGACCGATTGAAATCGAACCAGAAATATGTGGTCGGTAATCACAAGCTAGCGTTCAATCCTGCTACTTGTGCAGAAGTAAGTGTTGCTATCCTTTTATCTTCACTATTGACTATAAATGTGAAACAGCTTAAGAAAACATTGGTTTTATAGTTTTTAGTATATATCGCCTAATGTGTTTTGCTGTAGATGCTGATTTATTTACGTGCTTGTTTGGTACAAAGTGCTGGGGCGACTTGGACCCCTGAAGCAACTCAAAAACAAATCCCAGCCGTTGCTAAATATGTGCGTCATTTGCTGAATGCAGAGGCCGGCGAGAAGGGTCCCATCCAGTTGTATGTCCAACTTATTCGCCAAGTTCTGCAAGCTGTAGGAGGTAAGTAGTTAAAGTCTATAAAACTTGTTGTAGATTGTGTTCAGATTTATGGCTATTTGTTTTGCTAAGTCGAACTGGGTTGCTATTTTGAGTTAACATTTTAAATGTAAGCTGAGGTTTAATTCTCCAGCGTATCCTCTCTAGTGGTTGTACCGTTGGGTTAACGCCGTTTACTGCCGACCCCTGGAAAAATTTCAACCAATCCCAGGAAGCACCTCTTCTCACCTTCTCCTCGTCACTTCCGGTCAGTCTCCCTTCACTTCCGCTCTCTTCTTTTCACAACTTTTGACGTCGGCGCCGACACTTGCGGTTGTCTGCGCTATTTAGTTAGTGTCTTTTTCTTTTTCCAACGGTTTTTGGAGGAAGTTTGTGATAATAGGTTATCATGCGTTCTTTATTTTGTGTAACTACGAGTTTCTTCATTGTTTACGAGAAGGATTGATGATGTCGGGGTGAGTATGACTTTTTGTTTGTTTGTTGCATGCGCGTCGGGTTTGCCGATGGTGTTTCAGTTAGGCCTAAGCCACGTAAATATGGCTTAACGAACTTTTGGCTGGTGGTTTCGAAACTTGTGTGTGTGAATTCAAGTTGTTTACTTAGCTGTGCGATGTGTTTAGTAAAAAAGGGGGCATTGTCCCCGTGAAGTGTTTTGAAGCCGAATGGACTACGGGTCCTTGGAATTAGGCTTACGGCTGAGTGGCCTTCGGGTCGTGGAATTAGGCTTATGGCTGGAGTATCGGCGCGCCCGCGTTTGTTTTGGTTTTCAGACAGTTTGGAATTAGCCGGTGTGCGTTAGGTGTTTTCGTTTGGACCTGAAGTTCAGGTAGTTTTTCTGGCTTTTGTTGACCTTTAGTTCAGTTTTAAATTTATTTAATCTTCTTTTGGCAACCTAGATGCTTGCGACGGATACCGAACTCGGACGTTGATATAATTTGGAAAATGGAGATTTAATATTTTTGTCGGGGTCTAGCAGGGGACTCTCGTTGTGTCGTGGCACATCGTTTAAAAGTGATTACTTATCGGATAGTTTGCGTCTGTACTTAGAAGTGACGTTTTTTCGGAATATAGAGGACGGTTACGGTTTTTGCTTGCGCCGTTGTGTTGGGCCTGCGGCTTTTTGGAGTTGAACTGTGTGATGGATTGGTGATGGTGTCAATGTTTTTTCTTGTTCGAATTCGTTTATTTAAAATTTTTGTGTGTGCCTGGGCAGGCACATGGTTGGTTTTTGCGCTGGACGTGTTTTAATTGCCCGGGGAGCATTAAGTGACAATGGGCCTTGTAGCTGAGAAGCTTGTTTGAAGCATGCTGATGGTCTTTCGGTTATGGCAGTGGCCTTGGAGGATGGCAGTGCATCTATCAGGAAACAGTTGGTTTCCGATAAAGGGCATCTCTGATGTGTTTGGTGGGGACGCTCTGAGAGGTCCTGTAGTCAAGCACGTAGCCGGCTTGGTTGGGGTACGTTGGTTCCTGGTGGTGTTAGGGGGCTCACACAAGGACCTTGATGCTAAGGTTGGTTGAGCCTTGAGATCCTGGCCATAGAGCCTGGGAAAGGTTTAGGCCATAGAGCCGGGGAAAAATTTGGACCGTAGAGCCTCGGAAATTTAGGTCGTAGAGCCTTCAGAAATTTAGGCCGTGGAGCATTCAGAAACTTAGGCCGTAGAGCCTTCGGTAATTTAGGCCGAAGAGCCTTCTGTAATTTAGGCTGTAGAGCCTTCAGAAATTTAGGCTGTAGAGCCATGAGAAATTTAGACCGTAGAGCCATGAGAAATTTTAGCTGTGGAGCCATAAGAAATGTAGGCCGTAGAGCTATGAAAAATTTAGGCCGTAGAGCCGTGAAGAATTTGGCCGTAGAGCCGTGAGGAATTTGGCCGTAGAGCCGTGAGGAATTTGGCCGTAGAGCCATGAGGAATTTGACCGTGGAGCCGTGAGAATTTTGGCCGTAGAGCCGTGAGAATTCTGGCCATAGAGCCATGAGAATTCTGGCCATAGAGCCGTGAGAAAATTGGCCATAGAGCCGTAAGAATTTTAGGCCTTAGGGCCATGGGAAGCTTAAGCCGTAGGATCGTGGGAATTTGAGGCCTTAGAGCCATGAGAAGCTTAAGCCGTAGGACCGTGAGAAATTTAGGCCATGGGGCCTCGAATGGTTGGCCGTAGGGGCTCGGATGGTTGGCCGTAGGGGCTCGAACAGTTGGCCGTAGGGGCTCGTGTGGGGCCTTGAAGTGGGAATTGGCAGATGAGGCCGTGGTGTGCAGGTTGGCCTGTGTATCCTTGGCATGCGAGTTTGGCCTTTGTAACATGGCGGTGCTTTTGGCCCGGGAGACAAGGCTGTGGAAAGTAGGCCTGTTGTGGAACTTACCGTGAGGTGGATATGTGGCAGGGGCTGCCTTGATCCGTGGGTTTTTTTGGCCGGTAAGACCTGCCTCGAGATGCGGTTCTGGGCCAGGGAGGTTTGCTGCTGGGAGAACGTTTGGCCTGGGAGGCCTGCCTTGAACTGTGTTGACCTGAGAGGTCCTGTACGGGTTGGGCCTAGTGAGGCCTTGGTGTGTATTTTGGTCTGTTCGGCCTTGTAGGCATTTTTACCTTGTAGGGCGTTGTGATGTGACCTTGGCAGGTCTCACCTTAATGATGCTGTTGGCCTGTTGGAGAAGGTTCTACACGGCATTGTACGTGTTTGTGATCGGTAGGACCGTTGGTGTTGAGGTTGGCCTTGACGGCCGTTGTTGGTTACGGCTGGCCTATTCGGGTTTTGTTAGGTGGAGTGGCCTGGGCGGCCTTTTGGTATGCATGATGGCTGTTAAGCCGTTTGTACGAGAGAAGGCTGCGCTGCGTTGAGTCTGAGAGAGGGCTGTTTAGCCGTTTGTATGAGAGCTGGCCGTGCGGAGTGAAGTTGGTCAGTGGGGCCCCTGGGGCATGGGATGCCGTGGGGCTAGTCTGGGTGCAGAATTTGGCCTTGGTGTGTGCAGGATCGGTTAGGTCTTGGTGCTTGACTTGATGGTCGTGTTTCAGTTGGATCTGGCCTGGGAGCGAGTCCGGCCTGTGAATTGGATGCTTCTGACTGGTGGAACCTTCGGCGTGGCCTTGGCTGCGCTCGGCCGTGAGTGGCTGGTCGCCGTGGTAGATGGCCAGGTGGGTCTGGTTTGTGTTACAAATGCTATTGGCGGGGCGATGACCGGAATTTTTCGGTAGGACGTGGGTCAGGAAATTGACAGTTGATTGGCAGTTTGTGTTGGCAACGGGCTCGGACCACTCCGTTTAGTGCCGTGTTGTGGTGAGGGCCAGGGGCTCCTTGGTACTCTTAATGGCGTGCTCTTACCTTGAGCGGCGAATGGAATGGTCCAGATTGTTTCCTGGTAGCCAGGTTTTGTGGTTCAGCAGGGCATCCGGGGCGCGGTAAAATTGGTAAAATCGAGAGCGATGCTTGGCCTGCCTGTAATGTAGAGAGGAATTTACCTGAAAACTTACCTAGTTTTTGTAGGAGAATTGGAATTCTCTAAGTATCCGAACGAGCGGTTCTACCGTGGGCGCCCGCCCACCTCCCTTGCGCAAGGTGTGGGTCTTTGTCAAAAGTGGTGAAACGGAGAGAGCGGAAGTGAAGGGAGACAGACCGGAAGTGATGATGAGTAGGTGAGAAGAGATGCTGGGATTGGTTGAAATTTTTTCAGGTGTCGGCGGTAACTGGCGTTAACCCAACGGTAAAACCGCTCGTTCGGATACTTAAAGAATTCCAATTCTCCTACAAAAACTAGGTAATTTTTCTGGTAGAATTATCTAATTTTTTTTTTATTTCATTTGTTTTACCTTAATTTTTGTACCCAAACTGATATCCAAAAACGTAAGCTTAGAAAACTGGAATCTATTGGTGTACACCCCCTCCCCTCCCCCATCTGCACTGTTAGCAGATGGGAGGAGGAAAGAATCTCTGGAACGTTCCCTGTCTTAAACTGTTCTGAAGGGATGCACTATACTACCTAACGGTCGAGCCCTGTCCTACCTTCCTAGACAGTCGGTCGAACCTCAATGAAGAGGAGCAGGAGTAAGTGATGCGTTTGGTTAAATCCCCCTCCCCTGAACACTCCGATGAACCCCTGTGAAGTGGATGACACCAATTAGTGCATTTGACTACCTCCCCCCTCTCCAATTCTCATGCCATCCCCTCCCTCCCCCCTGGTACGAACACCGTGAAAAATGTCCCTTTCCCATTCTAATCTCTCCATGAAAACTGATGGAAATCTGGTTAATTTTGCAAGACCCGAAATTTGTGCTGTCGATCCACCCTGGCGACACCTAACCACCACTTTCCACCCTCTCCAGCCCAACTTATCCCTCTCCACTTTACTATTCTGGATGGACGTTCAGTACATCACTCAAACGGTACCCCTTCACGAACCCTCGCCTGACATTCACCTGTTCTCCGACGCCTTCCTTCAAGGATGTGGCATTCACATCTGCGACCGTATGGTATCCGGGACTGGGCCACCGAGCAGCACGGGCCACATCAACATTCTAGAAATGCATGCGGTCCTCCTCAGCTTGACACACTTCCAACACCTTGTCAAGAGGAACGTGGTGCAAGTCCACATCGACAATACTACAGCGGTCACCTATCTCCAAGACGGCAGAGGCACACAGTCCCGCTCTATCCACCAAGTCGCCTCCGACATCTTCGCCCCGTGCATTTGCTTAAGGACAACCTTACTTCCGCTCCATATTCCAGCAGCCACAACGTGATTGCGGACTCCCTGTCATGCCGGTTCCCTCCAGAGGGTGATTGATCCCTCAAGACATCCATTTGCACGTATCTCTTCCAATTATGGGGGCGACTGTATCTCGACCTCTTCGCCACGAGGCTCAATGTCAGACTTCCCCACTTTGTCAGCTCTGTCCCCGACGATCAAGCATGGGCAGTGGATGCCTAACGATGGATTGGAGCCACCTCTTCGGTTACCTGTTTCCCCCACCCAAACCACTCCCCCTGGTCTTGCGCAAAGTGGCCCAGTCTCTGGGAAGCTTCATCCTGGTCGCTCCCAACTGGCCGTCGGCCGCCTGGTTTCCCCTCCTACTCAGTCTTCTGATCGACTCTCCTCGATGCAGACCAAACATACCGGACCTACGGTCCCAACATCAGGAGACCATGCTCCATCACAAACCCCGGACGCTCCAGCTACACGCGTGACCTATCATCATCAGATTACTCTACGCAACAGGCGTTCCTTCAGAACAGGCCTCTCGTATTGCCTCTAAGGCAGTCCGATCATCCGCTAACAAAATCTATGGCAGCCATGGGTGACGATGACTTCGTTGGTGTATGCTGCAGCAGATCAATCTGGTCACTCCGTCTCTCGCACAGCTTTTACGCTTCCTGACAAAACCTCTTCAATGAAGGCTTGCGTGCCTCCTCTATCTTTGTCTACTGGCCTGTCCTGAACATCTTCTATCTAGCGACTGGATGTCCAGCACTTTTAGTCGACTTCCGCATCTCTGCTCTCCTGAAATCATTAGAACTCGAGTGACCGGTGGCTTGCCGCCTTTTTACAGATTGGGACTTCTCTATAGTCCTCACATCTCTTCTATCGATGCCCTAAGAACCTCTATCTTCTTGTCGCCTCAGTGATGCGAAAAACGGTCTTTCTGGTGGCCCTGGCCGTTTGTTTCCGATGCAGCGAGGTAGAGACCCTCTCGGCGACCGCAGCCAACTGTATCTTCCATAACGACTGCACTGCGGTCGCCCTTACTCCTCGAGCATCCGTCTGTGCCAATACCCAAAGCCTGGTGACCGAACCAACCCTATCTGCGTACCAGCTTTGCCTCCTATCGTTGGCAACGAATCTGAGAAGACCAGGGGTCGTAGAGTTCCTACTTTTTCCTTATTTCCTACTTTTTTCTTCTAATTCCTTATTTTCCTACTTTATTCCTGTTTTCAGATGCTTTCCTACTTTTTTTCACCCTTGCTTATTTTGTGTGTAAATTTAAGTGTAAATTAATAAAATAACGTATAAAAATATTTGAGTTCAATACGTAAGGCACGAACTTCATTGGTGTACTCGGTCCCTGAATTGTTTTCAACGTAACGAGGCGTTCTGCGCGTGTGAGTTGAAAAGCATCACTTCCGGTTTCTTATCTTGCGCGACGGTTTCGTTTTCACAAGTCTACCGTCAACGTGCAAGCATAAATTGTTGAATAAGTACTTAGCGTACTATTATGTTTCCATTGTTTAAATTTAGTAGTAGCTAGCTCGATACAATGAATGAGTATTAAAAACCCTTCTGTATAATTACGTCACCATGTAGTGTACGTTGAGCTTGCTTAGCCAGCTCCAATAGAATGGTTTCGTCACACATTTGGTTATTTCCAGTTTGGCGTCGACAACGAGAGAATATTCGGAAAGTTAATGAGCTACAATTGTGTGCAGCAGCTTTTCATGTACTGCTAGTAAAATAAAAAATATATCACTGCCGTTGGGTATGTTATAGTGGACACTGCCGCTGCTCATTTTTCCTTAATTCATCGCTGGTCGAAATTTGTTAAGTTGATCTTGGGTCCTACAACAAAGATTTACAACGCGGTACTACAACGTTAAATTGTCACGGATTTTAACATTCTAATAGACCATTTTAACCAGTAGCATGCACAGACCAACTAGAGGGCAGGGGCAACGTTTGTAAAAAGGGCACGCTGAGGTATTGTTTCTGGAGACTTTATTTTTGCTCGTCAGTTTTTTTTTTTTTACATTTTTTTAAGCTTGTCTCTTTTTTACCATTTTATGCCCCTATGCCCCTTTCCTGGCCTTCTTTTTGCCCTTTCTAGGTCTCTAGGCCCTTTCTCTGGTTGCAGCACCAGCGTCTATCGGGTCAGAAAACCAAAATACGACATTTTTTTTTGCAAAAAGAGTAAAAAGGGCATTTTTTCGAAAAGAGCAGGGGCTATGCCTCCCCCCCTTCCCTCCACACCTTGCCCCCTTCCTGTGCACACCAGATTTTAACCAGCTCGAAACGAGCTTTCGTATGGCTTAGGCCCTACACTTTAAGACTATCTCAAATGACTTTGGAGTTAGGCTTTGTACCCAAAACTAAACATAAAATGTAAGATGAGGAATTTTACAACAAGTTACAAATCTTTTAAAATGTTCAGAAAAAAGTGTAGGTGTGTATAAAATTCTTGTCTCAAATACGAGCATGTGAGACTTGTCTGGCGGTGGTTCCCTGCATCCCCCACCCCCAAAAAAAAAAAAAAACTAGAGCCATCGCTGTATAGCATGAAGAGTTATATAGTTCGAGTTACCGCCCATGAACTTCGCGTTATCTCAACTTCCTGGGCCAGCACAGTAACCATCCCATTAGCGACATTATGGAAGCTGCCTCCTGGAGACATCCGACTGTTCACATCTCACTACCTCCGTGATATGTCTGCCTAAGCGGATGGCTTGTACCGCATCGGTCCCTTTGTGGCCGCCAAGCAAATACTGTAAACCCCTTAAGCGAAGCGGTCTCCATCCTCCTAAAAAAAACTTTGATCTTTCGCAAAGATTTGTCTTTCTGGGGCACCGGTGTTGCCATGGGGCACTTACAAGAACGAAAGATAAAGAATTTACCTTCATCTGCGTTTATAAAGCGGAGGCTGCGCATGCGCAGTGGGTAGCGACGCCGAATAGTCGAAGAATTTTAATCTGTAGATTGCACAGCAAAAGAAGGAAAATGCTAAAAATCGGGTAATGTATATTTTCATAAAGGCAATAGAAGCCAAAATCAACCAGTTGTACCTGGTATTTTGGGCTTTTTGGAACCAACCCGACCCTAACCACATCGAACCACGGTTTTCCTGACCCACACCCACCTCTAATCAGGGTTACAGCACACGAGCTGAGGGCCATCTCACCATCATGGGCTTTCCATAACATCCCGGTTCCTGAAAGCTTCGCAGCAGCATCCTTGAGAAGCACATCAGTCTTTACGTCACACTACTTCAGAGAGATGTCAACTCAAGCCAGTGGTTTATACCGTCTGGGACCCATCGTAGCAGCCAGATGTGTCATCAAACCCCCTTTAACACTTGGAGAATGACGCAAGTCAAACGACCCCTTTCAGGGCCACCAAATCCAGAAAAGAGATCCACTACTCCTGTTTTACTGTTTATTTCAATAAAGTGTGAAATCTGTGACATTTTGGGGGTACCAGCTCGTAACCCTATGGTACCC
>JAHWFP010252733.1:0-11624 GCA_023313725.1 Lithobius niger | reverse complement strand
GATAAATTTACAGGTAATGTATATTCCCGTTTAGGCAATAGAAACAAAATTCAGAGGGCTGGCAATTTACTTTCTTTATGCTGAGAAAAGTGCAATACCTGTCAATTTTTGCACTGTTGTCTCAACGATCCTGCCTTTGCCTTCAGATTTCAAAGATCAACGGCCGCCTCCGTACTCAACCGCGCGTATGCGATTCTCCCTATTTAAGAGAGGCAGGTGTTGAGCTTGCCATCTCTTTGTCTCAAGCCGCCGAGGCGGCTATTCGCCTCTTCCTTTCGGCCATGTTTTCATCAGGAAACGAAGTTGTTGTGGCTCCCTCCCGTTGCCTCCCGGGAACGACCCACTCTAGAACCCGCCACAGCTTCCCCCATCCGTACTATCGTTTGACCGCCGTCCTTATTGATCTTGTTCCGGACCCTTCCCGTCAGCTAGGGTAGGACCGCTGCCATACAGCCTCCACCTACCGTCCCTCCAAAACATCGACGGTGCCCTCAACCGGAACGCCCATGTTGCCTTCATCATCACAGGCATCCCACATCCTTTCGTCCAAGGACCTCACCTCCCGTCCCTTCGACCCCATCTTAACCTCGTTCCGCCTCCTGTCTGTCAGTTGTGACGACCGCTAGGCACCGCCCTTGGCTGGAATGCCCATGTCGCCCAAACTGACACCACACTTCCCGGCCAAAGTCTAGGCCTCCCCAGGTCCTCGTCTATGCCGTCCCTTCGGCCCAGCCCGCCCGTCCAAGGCCCTCGCCGTCTCCCATCCTTGATCCTTCCACCAACCATCATTCGACAATTATCCATGCCGTCCGCTGGGCGCCGTGCTCGGCCGGAACGCCCAAGTCACACTGACTGTCGCCTTCTACCCACATCTTCCCAACCAAGGCCCTCGCCGTCTGCCGTTCCTTCGGCCTAGCTGCTCTGCCACCTGCCATCATTCAGCCAGCAATCCTTGTTGACCCCTGGGCATCCAGTTCGGATCCCCCCAAACACAACGGATCAGCCTTCTGACCGCCTCCCGTGCCTTCTGCCCTGTAAAACACTCGCCTGCACATCCACACCATCGAACACTAAACGCCGTCAACGGCCGAACAGTCTAGTTCCACGCAACCCAACCACAAAGCTAAACCAAGCCCTTGTCTCCCTCCGCCCCTTCGTTCACAGTGAAGCAAACCTCACATCCACGTCACCCAAGCCGATACAGTCTCCCTGTAACAGGTCAACTCGCACCTCGCCCCTTCGTCCCGTCTTTCATCCACGACGTCCGCTGGGCAACCGGTCTAGACCGGGAAACCTATGACGCCAACAACTAAAACGATTCACTGCTTCAAGATGGCCAACGGCCTCCTCCTCCCGACCTTTCGGCCTTAGAAGAGGACCTTTGTCAAGCCGAAGGATTTTTCCATGAAGCGAGACAAAGCGCGACACCCAAACCCAGCTCTTCCAACAATGATCTCTTCTGCTCCCTGCCCGGTTCTCGGTCCCAGTCATCACCTTGCACCATTCATACCAGATCCCGGCCCTTCGCCATCCCTTCGGCCAAACCGCTGCATTAGTTCACCATCGACTAGAACGATCGCGCCACTGGCCACGGCTCCTTCCCAACGACTTCCCACGCTTTCGACCAACACCACCTCGATCACAACGCCACCCTGCGCCTCGCACCACAACTAACCGCAGCTTCGCTGTGGACCCACCGGCTTTTGTTTCTGCCGCGTCGAAGTTCCCGCCTCTTGCACGATCACGTGCCTGCTTCATTGTTTTATTTCACGAAGTCAACTAGCGCTCTCTCCATCCAAAATTGTGTACCTTTTAGATTTTGTGCTTTTGTGCTCAGACTTCTTTTCACAATGGTTAAAGTGTGCCATGCCAAGACTTTTGCCGATGAAGAAGATCGATATTTCGAACGCATTCCTGTCATCGACAGTCCGGGCTCTTCCAATTGCTCAGGCAACAACCGCCCAGAAAGACTTGACCCCCCACAAAGGGGTGTGCCAATTCCACAAACTCTCTGACTATTACAATGCACCTTGCCCCATCTGTGTCACCATCCTTCTCGTAGATTGGAGGATTATTGCAGCAACACATCTAGCTTCCGCTCTTCATAAACGCCAATGACTACAACGTGCACGCCTTCTGCTAAAGCAAAAAAAACGGTCAAGAAACCTGGGAAGAACACCAAATCATCGGAAAACCCGGAAACATCAAGCCCCCCGCTTTGATCAGTGAAGAAACGCAAACACACTTCGAACGTTTCACCACTTCTCAAATCTGTGCTGAAAAAATCTACAACCACCCCTCAACACCCCAACCAGGGTCCTCAGGTCACCTTGCCTTCCACTGCCAGTGCTGCACCAGTCACTCCAGGTAAATCACCACACCAAGGGTCAACAACCAGCACCCCACTCTCTCAAGCCTCCTGGCTCTTTTCACCAGTGATTCATTCCTCGGCATCCCCATCAACCTCTGAGCTTCAAGACGCCCAACCATCACCCCTTCAACAAGTTGACGAAACATCGCCCTTAACAGACCACAATCCTCTCCAAGATGACAGTCCGTCTTCTCCACTCGGAGAAGACCTCTTCTTCCCCCCCCCCCCCCCTCCTTCACTGAAGATCTCGTGGCAGCCACTTCACATTCGCCTTCGAGACGTCCAGACCATGACATCACACCTGATCCCAACACATCTTTCAAACCTGGCTCAGGCAATCAATCAAGTTCTCCCAGATAACAACCAAGTCTTCCCGGACAAGTTCTTCCTGACGAATCCCAAGATCGTCCCTCGTATCCTTCCAAATTCGATCTTTGCCCCTCAGAAGATCACGAATCAATCTCGCCAAACGACCAACTCTTCAGCCTAGATATCGAAAACAGGCCCGAAATTGATCACATCTCCCTGTTCAATTGCCTTAAACACAAGCTACTTTTGAACAAACGGGCAAAACAACAGTTTTCCGAGAACTTGAAAAGGTAAAACCTCTTCTAGATTCTCTTTAATCTCAACTCTCCCCTCAGGGCAACTTCATATCCTCTTTGCAATAGACAAAACTCCAGGCAGTGAACCTCAAACTTCTTGAAGAGTCTGCCAGCCGCAAAATTCACCAAGTGCTCTTATCAAAAACAACACCCACCCCTCCTCATCACGGTCTCTATGCACCATGGTCACCTGTCGCCTGTCTTGATCTCATTTTCACGATCAACAAGACCATCACACAAAACCCCCAGCCGTTTTGTTCATCCTCTCCTCAGCATCAAACAAACGGACCCCAGAATCAGACTCGCAACCCTGCCATCAAGACCTGTTAGTCGCTCCTTTCCAGTCAGAACAACCACTAGATCTCCAATCGCCCACTGACCAGTTCGACAATCACGATCTTGATCTCTCACTCCACAACCAAATCACCAAAACTTGGGAAACTTTGACAGCTGCATCCCTCGGCAACTCTGTCAAAGCTTTTTCCCTTTGGCAATTCGATAACGCCACCACTTTTCAGCCATTACACCCCAATTTATCGTAACTCTCGAATCACCAAATCACGGACCTTCCTTGCGACCTTTGCCGCCACAAAGCCAAAGGCTACCACTACGGTGTACGCAACAACCCCACAACCAACTAACCAGCACCTTCTTGCCGGTCAACAGAAGAACTCCCTCTTCCAATCCTCCCCTTCCCCTTGGAACTTTCCAAAAAAAAAAAAAATGAATGGAAATGCAATAAACATTATCCTGAATCACCAAAGCTAATCCATGCGCCCCAAACCGGTCTCACCCCCTCTTTGGAACTCGCGGAATACGCTTTTGCTCATCAAGGGAAGTTGACCGGCAAATCAGCATTCACACAACGCTGCCCTTTTAACCTTTTCCAAAAAAAAAATCTCAACATTCGAGCCACAGAACACACCTCACCCTCAGTCAAACGCCTCACTTTCCAGACCTTTGGAAATCACCTCATCAAACTAACTCAGTTCCAAATGTAAAGGGCCAGGTCCCATACCAACAAAAAAAAAAAAAACCCCCCCCCCCCCACCTTCTTTTTCTCAAAGCTGAACGGTATGGCACGATTCATCAATCAGAGGAAACTCCACATCCAGACCACAGAAAATTGAACCTTTATCACCCGCTATGCCAACCACACCCGACTGAATGGAAGATCTCAAGCTTCAAATCCACCTGACACGATTGAAAGACACGACGTCCAACACACGACCACCAGGTCACCAAAGTCTCACCAAGGTGCGTCCTCCTTTTCTAACCTCTTTCACTCATTGTGGTCATCATGGAATCCCTGTGTCATGCTTCCCACCACACTTCCTGAAATGACCACTCCATCAGCCGCCTCCAACAGTACCCCAGGGACTCGGTCAAAAGGCACCCGCCACCAAATTTGACGAGGTCGCCCCGTCAATGCAAAAATTGACAGGTATTACACTTTTCTCAGCATAAAAAAATAACATTTTGCTGGCCACCCAGCCAGGCTGGCTAAAAATGGTTTCTCTTGCTGAAAAGTGCAATACCAAAGGGCCCAGCCTGCCTCCCCTCTTCAGTAACCTTTTGACAGTCTTGAGACAAAGAGATGGCAAGCTCAAACCTGCCTCTCTTAAATAGGGAGAATAAGCGCATGCGCGGTTGGGTACGGAGGCAGCCGTCGATCTTTGAAATCTCAAGGCAAAGGCAGCATCGTTGAGACAACAATGTAAAAATTAACAGGTGTTGCACTTTTTCAGCAAAACAAACCATTTTTAGCTGGCCTGGCTGGGGGCCGGCAAAATGTTCTTTTTTTTTTTAGTAACACTTGCTTCGGCTGTACGGCAAAGTGAATTGACTGTGCTCACCAACGATGGACACATACGCTTTCCTAAAGAATGTTTGATGGGGACCCTTTTCTTCCCAGCTGAATTCCATGCCAAAAACCAGAAGACTGATGTGGCTCCACTCCCGATTGTTTGCAGTGCCCTAGGACCAATTGCGAAACTGTCCAGCGGGAATATGTTCCGTGCCCGGTTCATGCCCTACGATGCTATCTGATGTACATAGAACTTTCTGCGTTGTCTTCTTTGTCTTTGGAAAGAATGTCGCGTTGTACACCTCTCTTCGTTCTGGTGGATAAACATTTGTCGGTCTTGGTTCCTCCTGCAAAAATTGCACTTTGGATTTGTGATGTGATCCAACGTGCATATGAGACAGCCCCCAACCATATTGATCGCCCTCCCGAGGTATGTGCACACAACATACGTGCATTGGTATCCTCTTGGGCTTATTTGTACCTTTGGATGATGTAGCGACATAACGAAGACACCTTCATTAGCAAATACTTGAGGAATGTGAAGGGTGCTAGTGGAGGAAACAAACTAACGGAGTATATAATGGAGAACTCTTCAACTGCCTCGAAAAAAAGAATGAAACAAGGCATTGATTTTGATATTTGTTAAATGGGGTAACCGCTTTGTATTCATAAACTCTGGGATACAGCTTGACCCACCACTTATTGGATTAAGTTAGCCGATACTAGGAGGGAGGGGGGGGGAGGAAGGGTAATGAATAGACGTGCTTCCTAGTGGTGGTGGAGCTATGCGTAATTAAACTTTATTTTGGGCATTTGAGCATTAAATTAAGCAATTTCAGCCGATACTAAAGGTAAGTATTTTAGTATAGTAAAAAGTAATTTTAATATTAAAAATTCCATTTTTCAATGGGGTACGGGAAATAATTACTAGATGTAAGTAGAGCAGAAATGCTAGCGCTAATGATGAATTGGTAGCTCATGTAACACTAGACCTTGCGGCGATTTTGAAAAAAAAATGAATAAATAAAAAAAAAGCTGCATGAGCCTTCCATTGTTGCGAATAAGTGCCAGAGCGCCGCTCCGAAAAATGCCGAAAAAAGTAAGGAAGCTTCGATCACATGTGCTCCTGCACTATACACCACTAGAGAAAAATTCAGATTTTTCGCCCGTATCAACATTCCAGTTTTCCAAATTCGTATCGACAAGAGCTTTCCGATGATGTAAATTAAAAGCCAGTTGCTTAAACTGTTTTTAATTATATCCTTAAAACTGTAATAACATTGTACACAGTGACTCAGAGTCAGTTAAGTAGAATCGTACTGGTTTTATCTTAAATTTAAAAAAATTTGCAAAAAAAAACCATGTTCACCAAATACTTGAACTTGGCCCTATACTCTACTCTTTTATTGAAATGCACGGTTCATCTTGTTCAGTATTTATTCTTCGCTAAAGTGAGTGCAACTTTTAAAATTTAATTTTTTGTTTCAGGTGCCTATGGATTATTTTGCCTTTTAGAAGTGGTAGTTGGAGTACCTGATATTATGGCTGCACAGTTTACAAAGTTATTGGATTGGATTAAGGTTTGACAGATATTTTACTTTTTAAATTTTGTCATGACTTGCATACGGGGATAAAACTAAAATTTGAGTAATTTGTTTCACTTGTTGGGGTTGATATTTTAGAAAACATGGCATGGAGATCAACTTTGAAGTTAACAATTCATTGAATTCATATTTACACTATTTTCAAAAGTTCAATTTTGCTATTGTTGACAGGTGAATTTTCGACAAACAATTGTTCCATGGCGGTGTTGTGAAAATTCAACAAGTTTGTCTTTTACATGCTGTTTGAAGTCGTGTTGTTGGGCTCAGTTCAATTACTTGGGACTATTGAACTGCTGCCACAATAAGAATTTCCCTCTTTCCCCTGCTAATCTTGACAAAATTTGTTAGGAGGTGGGCTGGGCTGTAGGGAGGATGGTTGGGGATCCCCTTTGTGCAGAGCTGCTCAGGGTGAACCAAGTGTCGCATGTTGGTAAACGAGGGGGGCTGAATGTTCTTAGTTGCACGTTGTTTTTTTCCATTAGGTTAACTGTAGGGCTCGGAGGTGAGAGTCTTTGGCAGAATTAGATCGTAGGATAGGTGTTGTTTTGCCCAACCGATTTTGTGTTTGGCGTCGTGTGCTGTGTTGGTGGCTGTAATATGGTCAAAGATTCGTGTTTTCACCTGACGTCAGGCCTGACCCACGTATGCTGCATCCTATTCTGTGCATGGGACTTAATAAATGGTATGTGCTGTGGTAGCTCAGCCTTCGGCGATGTTTTGTCTGAATGGGACTGGGATTGCAGCAAGAGGTGTTAGAACCTGAACACTTTTGGTTACAGTTTTCTGTTTTTTTACTCCCGAGTATTATGCTTGTTCCGTGGAAGAGGCACCTTGCTTGCTGTGTCTTCCTGCCTTCTGGAAGATTTCCCTTGGATTGGCTTTTGGCCCTTTACCAGTGTAGGTCGTATTTTTGCTCAAGCATCATCTTGAGGCTTGTGACATTTTTGAGGTAGCTGGTGAAATTACTTTTAGCGAGGATCCGTTGTAGGCAATCACTGTACACGTTCGGGTAAGTACTAGCAACTCGTTTGGGTGGTTTGGTTTCGTTCTTGTGGTCAGATTTACTCTTTCAAGGTCCTCAGTTTGCATCTTCGACCCAAAGTATGTCATGGAATGGGTGGCTTTTTTGATGGTTTGGTTGGTGTAACTGTCGAGATGTCCAAAGTTTGAGGTATTTGATCTTGGCAGCTTGGAGGTGTGGGAGAGCCGTTTTGAAGTCAAGTGCTGGATGATTCTGCACATTTCATTTCGGGCTATTGATTTAAGTTACACAGCATGTCTTTCAATTGGCGGACATCTGTGCAGCTCTTCGTAGGCTAAAAGCCAGTCACTCCGTCGACTCAGCGGGTTTTTCCTCTTTCTTTTACCAAAAAATTGGCGACCAAATTGCACAGGTGTTCTTCCACACCTCTGGTCTACTGCATCTGTTATCCCTATATTTAAAAAGGATAACGCCTCTGATCACAAAAATTACCGACCAATATCCCTAACTGTGGTTCCCTGCAAAATTATGGAATCCATGATTCGGGACACTATGATGTTTCATATAAATTCTTCGCACCTCATTCATCCTGACCAGTACGGTTTTTTGCCTGGTCGATCGGCGGTACATCAACTGCTTTTGGCCGTTGACTAATGGTCCGAGGCACTTGATCTCGGCATTCCCACTCACGTCATACTTTTCGACTTTAAAAAGGCTTTTGAATCTGTCATCCATTCAAAATTATTATCTAAACTTTACTCAATTGGTTTCCAAGGACGTTTGCTGTCTTGGATCTCTGCATTCTTGGTTGGGCGTATCCAGTGCGTTGTTGAGGGGGAATTTTCCTTACCTAGAAACTTAATCAGTGGTGTGCCTCAAAGCTCCGTATTAACTCCGTAATGATCTGACCATTCATGAAAGTACTGTTTCCCAAGAAAAATGCAGATGACCTCAAACTTCACTCCCCATTCGTCACTCCAGTTGATGCATCTTGCCTCCAGTCCTGTATAAACTCAGCCCTATCTTGGTCATTTAAATGGCAGCTCCCTCTTTCATTTGACAAATGCCACTGTTTTTATATTGGCAAAACTCCAAACCGCCTACATTACTTTTTAGATGACTCCCCTCTTACAGAAACTGTTGATTGCATCTGCGATCTTGGCGTCTGGTTTCGACACGACCTTAAATTTACTACGCATTGTGTTTCCATTGCTGCTGCATCAAACCGTCTATCAGCCATGGTGCGTCGCTGTTTTAATTCTGGAAATCGTAATACTGGTCTTTGGGCTTTCAAGGTCTTCGTCTGACCTCTCCTTGAGTATGTAAGTCAGGTCTGGTCACCAAATCTCCTTGCTGACATTGACCGGATTGAGTCTGTTCAAAGGAAACACACTAAATCGTTGCCAGGCATGCGTTCTCTTCCTTATAATCAACGACTCCATCTTCTAAACCTTGAAACCCTCGAATGCAGACGCTTGAGGGCCGATCTGATCTTAACCTATAAGATTATACACTCCATATTACCATTCGAACTCTCACTTTTTGATTTTAGCCCTAACTCCAGGACTCGTGGTAACGGTTACAAACTTGTTCTTCCCCGTTTTCATTTAAATTCCCGGAGGTCGTCCTTCGCTCTTAGAGTGGTTCCTATTTGGAACTCTCTCAACAGTGAAACTGTTTTAGCCCCATCGCTTGTCTCCTTCAAAAAGCGTTAACCACTTCCACCCTTCGCCCGTTCCTTCGTCGCCCTGAACATTCTATTTGGAACCCATAATTTTCCAGTTCCCTACCATCTTCTTTTTCTTCTTTTTCCTTGGGTCTTCTGTCAGCGGTTCGATAGGCGATCCCTTGCACTTCCCTTTCGCCCTACGAGCGAAATAAAATTTATTATTATTATCCCCTCTGGACATTCCCCCCCCCCCCCATGCAACTTAAATCAGTAGAACGAAATGAATGTGCATTATCACCTAGCCCACCTAGCACTCTTCTGACCTCAAAACGGGTCTCCCACACTTCCCACACCACACCTCACGGGTTCAGTGAGTTATCTTTATGCCAGTGGAGGATGTGGCCATAGCGATTAAGGCGCTATGCAAGTGATTTGGGGGCGAACTGGGTCATGCCACTCCGACGAAACGTAAGTGCACAAAGGTGGCTTACTGAACTACGTTATTTCTAGTGTATAATTTTCGCTGATGGCTTATTTCCAATTTTCCTTAATATTATTTACAGCGATTTATGTCTATTTATTTCTCCCAAGCTACTAAGATGAAATACTTCAAACTTATATATCCTGGCAGTTGCATATATCCTGGCAGTTGCATCAACCAGACCATCAATAAAGCCATCCATTCCTTTACACACTCCGAAGAGACAAAGAGACGAAGACACCTGACTGAGGATCTCAAAAGAATGGCTCTAGGCCACTAGAACAAACCAAACTACCCAGCCGAGTTGCCATTAATTACCTGAAAGTGTACAGTGATCTCCTACGATGGATCTTCACCAGCTACCTGCTTTGCTTGTATGATTCGTGTACTTCGATGGCGTCAACTGCTGAGCAGCGCCGAATACCCAATTAATGCACTCTCGCACCCAAACACAGGCATGTTTTTGTGCTTTCACTGACAATGGCTAAGAGGTAATGCAGAGACAAATTAAAAACCCTGGCTGAGTGATGACAGTTTGGCAATTTGTTAAAAAATTTAGTTAGGCCTGTATTTAATACTTATACAAAAAAAACTGAGCACGTCCGATTCGCATGCTACAAAATGTCACTGTCATTCGGTCATTACGCGGAGGAAGATGAGTGCATTCCTAGTATATTTCGTAAGTTGAATTAAAAAATTCAGTATTGTAGTGGCTCAATGAAACGTACGATGTAGGTTTTTACTTTAACATGTCCTTGACATGATAGGAAAATGGTTCAAAATAACACTTTTTGTCAAAATCGTAGCACCCTGTTCAGTTACTGTGGCAAACTTTCAATGAACATTCAGACGATGGAAAAAACGGCAACGTTCATCATCTTCAAGCTTCTTTTCTACTTGTCGGGAAAAATTTGTTTATATGTTGTTGTTATGTACTCACTTGGAAATTCAAACATTGAATGAAACATACGCCCTTTCATACAATGTCTTGGTCTCCCCTAGCTATTCAGTAGCTGCTTTGCAAACTCTTTATTTTCACTTGACTTTTTCACTAATGGTGGGCTTGATATAATAACTTGAGTAGGTTGAGTGACATTAACTGAATAATTACACTTGTTTCTTACTACCTGCAAATACTTACCTTCAGTAATATTGCTAAAACCACCTTTTTACGCTATTTACTGCTCGCTTATGAACTAAAAACCCTATTTTTTATGTTCTCCCTACGCTTTTCTCCACTGCCGTCAGGTGGCGCTGCACGTCCTTACCGACATCAGCGCCCCCACCAGTCCAACCGCATCACTTTTCGAGCACTCCATCGTGGATGGTTGTGCGAGTTTTTACTGCGTGCTTTGCGAATTAACCAACGCGTATTATGGACTACAACAACGGACTTCGATGTCAAGAAGTGGATCCGACGAGCGGCTTATTGGAAAGCAGCACGGTGGGAACAGGATCGAAGCACGGCAACGGTCGGTAGTCGGTAGGCTTAAGGGATACGGCCATGCCGGCGGTGTTTTTTGGTCAGCCGGTCGTTGCCGAGGGCAAGATGGCGGCCGAGAATGAAGCTTTTGTGATTCGTGGTTACGGAGGCGTCGTTGCCTCCTGTTCTTCCCCGGGATGTTGTTCGTGTTGAAATACCATTTTTTTTCATGCAGATGGTGATTTGTAGAGTGAGCCAGTGGAGTTGTCACCGTCCCGCAAGGCAGGTCCGTGCCGATCCAATGGCGGGCGTTAGGTGAGTGGCCGACAGTGGCGGTAAGTTGAAAACCAGTAGTGTTGAGAGGATGAATAGGACGACCGCTCCCGGTGGGGAAAATAGCGGTGCGGTTCCTACACTGAGTGGTAAAAAGCCGGCCACGGGCGCTGTCCGTAGTCCGACTATCCCAGCAAAAAAAAAAGTTGCAAGTGCCGCGTTTGGACATAATTGCAACGCTGGTTGAGCCGAGGGGTGCAAATTGAAGCCGGTTTTTAACCGGACCCACGCTGTTGCCACTGGCAACACGTGTGTAGCACCATCGGCGACACTCAGTAGCTACTAGACGCTGATGCAGCGGGACAAATTGTCGCCGTTCTGTAGCCAGTTGTCACCAGGGAAGGTAGCT
>JAHWFP010252732.1:0-18913 GCA_023313725.1 Lithobius niger | reverse complement strand
CCCCCCCCCCCCCCCCCCCTAGAGTTGGCTAGTGTCACTACTGCCCTTTCGTCGTTACGGTTCAGAAAAAACGTAACGAAAACTTGTGAAAACGCTGATTTATTTTTAAAAAGAATTATTAAAGCGTGTTAAAAAAAAAAGGCTACTCACAGCCATAGCGTACGCCCCGCCATACTGCGAGTTGGGAGCGCAACAAGAAAACCTGATTTCGACCAGAATATTAGTAAACGGAAATTATCTCTGGCCGGACAAGTTTTTGGTAGGGGCTTCTGATGTTGTGTTTAGAATACAGGCAACGCTATCGAAACGGTGACCAGGCGCCTTTAATCTGGTTCGAGGATGAAACTTTATTCTTGGGTTCTATAGTTGTCTCCATTTTCCGTCAAGAATTTCGTTTATAGAGTAACCAATTGTAACTATACCACGCGCCATGGCTGTTTGCTGTGACGTGTACATCACGTGACTGGGCTAGTCCAATCAGACGGCCAAACAGCCGTTGTTCTCGTTCGTCACTGGCTAACTCATGGTGACGTCACGGCAAACAGCCATTGCGCATGGTTTAAGAAGACAAAAAAGATGATTGCACTTGCAACCGGCATTTTCTTGCATGTTATCACAGTTTTCAAGCGACTTCCTGAGCTTAACGATAGTGTAAAAAAAAAAAAATACTTGAATTTTCTTTCGATGTTATATTTTTCCATTTGGTACGTGTTCTCTTTTAAAACTAATCAAGAAATATAAAAATAAAAAATAACCACAGATCCCGACGTTGCCTGACACTGGCACCTAGCGGCTAGAAAGGGTACTCAAATGAAATGTCGGACTCTTTCTTACTATTGTAGACAATGTTACACGTCACAGTTTTAAACTGTTTTTCTTGAAAAGGCATCACTTTACAAAATGTGAATTGCCTCAGCAGCCCATGCAATCCGTTAACGAATAATAAAAACCAAATGTTACCTACCAGATAATGACAAATCTGGTGACGTGCACAGAAGATGATATAATGGTAAACTGCAACTTACCTACAAAGAAAAGAAGAAAACGTATCAATATCTCGGTAATAAATCGAAAAAATTACTTTGCTAGAATTTTCATTGATTCCTTACTTGATATAAAACGTCTTCAACAATGAGTAACTCATGTAATGTTAACTTTTATCCACCAAAAACCAAAACTGGTATAAGAGCAGCTGCCAAGTTTCCAAAAAGGTTCGGCCTTTCAAAGTAGTGATATCATTCAACCAGGGAAAGACCGCCATGGTTAATCCTATTAGCCAAGTTAATCGCACCTACTAATACTTCGAAAGTTAATTGCTAGCAGTAGCAATCTTCAAGTTTTCACTTAACGTCCAAAGTATTATTCCGTGCGATTAACTTGGCTAATAGGATTAACCTTGGCGGCCTTTCTCTGGTTGAATGATATCACTACTTTGAAAGGCCGACCCTTTTTGGAAACTTGGCGGCTGCTCTTATACCAGTTTTTGTTTTGGGTGGATACCACAACTTTCATAGGCCTGTGAATACAAAGAATTCCACTGTCTAATAGTCACCTCTACCTTTTTTGTAAGAATTAATACACTAAAACGTTGAACCATTACATACATTCACTTATTTCAATTTTTTAAAAAATCATCAATTTTTACCCGTGTACTTTTTCACAAGTATAAAGTGAAACCTCAATCGTATGTAAACCTTTTTTTACTGCACACTTGACGTTTTTGTTTGTAATCTTATTCTCTGCATTCTTCACACGAGGCAACAGAACACCTAAATAACCAAATAACACCCGAAGAAAACAGACTGCACCAACCAGCCCAAACTTTTGGGCACCAAGGAAGCCAGCAAGCCGCACGTACCTAATTAAACCACAGAAAGCCCGCCAATCCGCAACAGTCCAACGCTCCAAAACCCTCCATCCCCCAACGCACCAGCCGCCAAAACACACGCACACACGTCCTGCCCACTACTACCGTACAAAACTTAACGACACGGTCATGCTACACTTTGCCCGTTAATGACTGCTACTGCAAAGACAAGACGCGAAATTTTCCCAGTCCAAATTGCAACAAAGTCTGCTACTAATGCGCACTGAGGCACGCACCCGCTTACCCATTCTTTCTGGCCTTGGGGTCAAAGGTTCACTGGGCACAGCCAAGTCCAATCGCGTTTCCTTGGCTCGGAAAACGGACGTGAGGGGAAGAAGGAAGGAGGGGTGGCAATCGGGTGTGGCGGCTGCAACTGCCAGACGCTGTATACCAGAGGAGGCAAACAAAGTTCTTCCCAGCACACATACAAGTAATTACGCTGGAGAGGTTTCCTTTGTATGGCCAAGATTTAGGAACGTGGTGCTTGGGATGCAGATGTCAAAGCGGGGGTCTTAAGTGTGGCTGGCAATTCACTGAACAACACGTAACGCATTTTCCAGTTGCAAATGCAAGCCGTTACTTAAGCTAAGTGGTGTGCACAGAGTATTTAGTTTTCGCTTTTCGCGCGTATACTTAGCTGTCAAAGTTATAACATTTTCTTCCAGTTTCGTTTATTTCACTGAGCGCTCGTGAACGAAAGAATAAGCAATTCAAGCGAACAAGTGAGTTCTAACAAGTTTCTCGGCGCAAGGCGTATGAATTTTTTCGTTGAAATAATATCTGTATATATATATATATATATATATATATTTCGCTTAGGCCGATCATGGTGTTACTGTGGATAGGCAATCATTACGACAACCAATCCAAATGCAGAATAAGTAGACGTGACACGTGGCGACATCTAGCGTCAAAACTAGCAATAACAACGACGCAAGGTCTGCTGAGATGAAAACTACTCCAGAACCGGGCATGTAGGTGAATGCGCATTCGCGGGAGATTGATGGCAGTGTGACAATATGTTTTCCTGCGCCGGCGTACAGTTGGTCTGAGATAATTGAAAATTGCTAGTGGTGTCACCCAAACTTCTCTTTAAAGCAGATTAAGGTTTCATCAGAAGGGTGAATGCTCAATTGCGCATCTGAAGGAGATGGAGAGCAGTGTAACGGCATGGGTTCCTGCACACCGGGGTACAGTTGATCTGGGATAATTGAAAATTGCTAGGGGTGTCACCTAGGCTTATTATTTAAGGCAGATTAAGGTCACAATCACATGGAAGTGACCGATTTTGATGTTTGAGCACACCGTTTGCATTTTTTTTTGTGAGTTTTCAAATGCTGGTGCATTTAGGTTGACAGCTTAAAATGTTCTCAAGTTAATATACAACAACCGCAACAAAGTTCTAAACAGGTGCAGTAAGAGCAAAAAAACTGAGAATTTCGCACAAGGATTAAATCCGTTTTAATCGATTGTTCATTTCCTTATTTTTGTGTGTGTGTTCTATCCATGAACGTATAGCACACTAATAATTTGTAATATCAGTAAGAATCCAGTCGAAACTTTCAACATGCTATTTTTCATATTTCGTTTGTCAAATTTCAAAATTATCATTTCGTTTTACCGGTTTGCAGTCGTCAAAAATAAAAATGAAATGAACGTGAATGATAGTTTATTGCATAATGACTCAAAGTTTGTTATGTCAAACTTGTATAAGTCTACAATACGAGTCTACAATATTCATTATTTCGTATTTCTACAATATTTCACATAAGTGAAAAAGGAACTTAATAATAATAATACTAATGTAGTGAGAAAATATAGGGCAATAACTTAAATACAAGCAAGTCCATAGTTAAACACAGAGTGGGTCAAAGATATTATAAATTGATAACCACAGCAAAAAAAAGGTACACTGTTTTATGTGAAAGGATAAGAAAAAAATGAAGGTTCACCTTTAAATATTTTTACGGCACAAGTGTGCTTTTAGCGTCCTTTTCAATTCCCTTAAATTGTTCAGGCAAGCTGTTAAAAAGTTTTGGCACAGTGTATTCTCGGTTATGTTCACCATACACATTTTTTTGCGAATGGTACTGGTAAGTGCTTTTCCTAAAGTATAAGGCTTTAGACTTATCGTTAGTTTTAAACTTATGGCTATAGGGCAGTGACACAACGTAGCATTATTGTGTATAACTCTATGGTGGAGTCAGTAACTGGATTAGCTGCAAGGAGCACTGGAGGGCGAAAAGAAGGTCGTCTTATACTGAAGGCAATGCTATTAGACTGGATTTCTTAAGCCTATAACGCGCGATTTTTGTTGTTGGAAAAAACTACGTTCTTTTAAGCCTAAGTAATCCGCTCTCAAAGCACCGTCTTGACTAGAAGTGCCGTTGTTTTCCGTTACATTTTAATCTAGTGCACCTTGCAGCTATTACCTCCAAATGGTATCTCGTAGCCATTATGACGTCACTTGACGCTGCTGTATACCCATTCTACACATTTCACTAAACGTCATCATTGCAAGTTTGTCATAATCCGCGTGTTTACTTTGTCAGTTCACTCCGTCAGAATTGGGCCCGTCATTTTTGACGGGTTTTCAGCTAGAGTGATTCCATATCAGCGAGAGAACTACTATCACACCACCGCTACCACTCGACTTTACGAACCACCGACTTCAAAGTCTTGGCGTTTGTTGCCAACGCATTCGGCGATATGGCCAATATGGATTGCCCTGTAAGCTTTAGCTGCTTATTACATCCTCTCTGCTGTTCACTGCATTCAGCCCATTAGTTACAATGGGATATTATTAACTGTCCGTTATCAGGGACTGTCAATTAAACAGTCGCGCCCCTCGCATGATAAAGTCAACTGCAGCAGGACGTGGCACTCGGCATTCATTTATCACTGGACTCTATCAATACAAAATATGAAATAAAGACACAATCTTGATGAAGGAACCCAATGTGTTTGGCCGTAACGTAAAACTACGACATAAACCTTGTTACGCAGTGGGTTTCCGCGACTCTTATTACCACCGCTACCTAGTTTAACTCGGTTGTAATATCGTTCATGCATTCGTTTGTTTACGTCAACCAACCACGTCATTTGCCTACTGTTCATTCAGTTTTAAAATCGATGACATTAGATACGTGTAGCATCGTGACGTTCCCTCTGGAAATGTATTTAGCGTGATTAATAAGGTCCTATAATGTTACAACGCTGCTACTCCTCACTGACAAGCTACTTATTAAGCTTTTTTATGTATTTTAGCATGACAGCGTGTTTGCTTTAGCCGGATGCTGCCTGTCATCCTTTTTATAATATTAATAAAACATTTTGCCACAAGAGCGAAGTCGTTTTAACAACAAGTTAGAAGATACACGCAGTCCAGGCACGTTGGCTGGTTGTTTCAACACCCCCTTTCAAGTCGTTAAAGCTAACAATAAATCAAATTTAATAACTAGAAACGACTTTCTTAAGTACAGCAACAATGAGTGACACCATACCTCATACTGTGGCATACACCTTGTTCGTCAGAAATTTAACACCATAATCGTCGAGTGTCACAGTAGTCGTCTACAGCCACTGCCGAATGACGAATGGGTTACCATTATTAGTGGGTTACAGCCAAGTAGGGGGGGGGGGGATTGAGGCTTAATCGTGCGTCGACAGCTAGGTCATAAATACCAACCTCAGTCACAGTGAAGTGGCCCAGGTTGCCACTGCGCCACACATTACAGAGATGTTAACCAAACCCCCAAATCGAGATCTTCTTGCCCACCTGTACCGCTTGCAAAAATTGAAGAAGCCCGGACAGGAGGACAGATTCATCGCCCAGTTGACAAACTTTGTACCGTGGAAGGTGGAAGCGGCTACGAACACCATAAAGATGATGATGCAGAAGGTGGAACTGGCGACGAACACCATAAAGATGGTGATGCAGAAGGTGGAAGCGGCTACGAACACCATAAAGATGGTGATGCAGAAGGTGGAAATGGCGACGAACACCATAAAGATGGTGATGCAGAAGGTGGAAATGGCGACGAACACCATAAAGATGGTGGCAATCAACAAGAAAGTGACGGATTGCGAGTGGCCGGTGACACCAATGATATTCAGAAGAGATAACACCACGTCTTCCCGACGACAAGCCGAATGCCAATCCTGAAGAGTGCTTTTAATATAATATGCAAGTTCACCACAGAAACTGCGGTAGGACAACGGAAGGGCCGTGAACCTCTGACACCGAGCCTAATTTAAATGAAAGTGGAGATTATGGGCAACAAGAGAAAGGGGAGAGAACAAATACCAGGCAGTCATGAGAGGGGGCGCTTTAAAAATGGCTCAAGACCCACCTCTCTAAGCCGACGACAAAAACCCTGCACTGTGGGTTCGTTTACAATACACGTGCTACGTACATTCCATACATTCGCCACGCGTACCGAAAAGAAGTGTCAGCGGCAGTCCAAGCGTGATCCCTGTGCCACCAACTTCCAACCATGACCGCGTGCACATGCTGGGTCAGGTGACATGTCAAAAAGAGGGGGGGGGGGGAAAAAGCCGTAAATGCCATATAGAATCTTAAAAGTTAATGTTAGATCATATCTAATTCTACGTAATTCAAGGAGTTCGAGACCCGTAGCCTTAAGGCGCGCAGAATAATTCAAGTCTCGTAGGCCTGCAATGCCTTTAGTGAATTTACGTTGCACAGTTTCAAGGAGGTCAATGTCCTTAACTAGATAGGGGGACCAAACTGGGGTGGCATATTCCAGAAGTGGTCTGACAAACACCTTAAAGGCCCAAACTTTAGTCTGCAAGTTTCCAGAAGTGAAGCATTTATATACCAAGGCTGAGCGTTAATAACCCGCAACTTACTGCCGTTTGTTTGTCCCACTAGGCTTGCTGATGGGCTTCACGAAAATACCCAAGTGGTAAGTTGAAAAGGAGCTCGTCAAACCACTGTACACCGTAAGTTGACAAGGCAACAGATTTCACGCAAATAAACAATGTAAACGGTAAGTCTAGAAGGCAAATAGCCAGTGTAAACGGCAAGTCGAGGCACTGGGCTCAACGCAAATAACCAGTGCTACACTAACTCAAGCAAATGGGCTCCATACAAATAACCTATGCAGATGAGAAGCCGAGAAGGCAAACGGCTCCACGTAAATATCCAGTGAAAACGGTAAGTCAACACGTCAGTGGTTTCCACGCCAGGAACCAATGTAAACGTTTAGTCGACAAGGCATGGTGGGAGGGCTTTAGATGCTTTATGGTGCGATGACAACTAGGCCATTAGCACCAGCCTCACACACAGTGCAGTGGTGCGTCTTGACGCTGTGCCACAAATTACAGATATGTTAAACAAACTCCAAGTGTAGATCTTATCCTATACCTGTAAAACCTCCTGCAGAAATGTAAACACCCTGGACAGGAGGACAGATTCATTGCTTCATTGACGCACTAAGTATTGGAGAAGATGGAAACGGCGACGAACACCACCAAGATGGTGACAATCAACTCGCAAATGATGGATCATGAGTCGCCGGCGACACCAATGGCACCAACTAAGCATTGCTTCACAAAACAGTCGTTGCGTGCAATGCCAGAAAAAAAAAGATTTCAGCCGCCAAGCTTACGATAATAAAACAATCTGTTTGAACGGTTAAGCCATCGGTAGCTAACAAGGCAGGAACATGGACTGAGACTTCTTCTGTCGACGCGTCCCTAAGAGTGGCCGCACGCCAAAGTCGACAAAACGTCGTTGCAAGACGGAAAGTTCCAAGAGACCCCCGTCACACGAAACTAGAAGGAGCTTCGATTTGTTGTCGTGAAACGCCTAAAGACGTCTCGCGACAACGTTGCATCCGGTGTGTGGCGCTCAGCTAATTCCCATGGTTTTGGAAAGACGTCTGCAGCATGATGAGACAGGTTTCGACAAAATGACCTGTCGTGCGACGTTTTGTCGACTTTGGTACACCAAATTCGTTGTTTAGTTGTACGAAACCTGTCTCAACGTACTGCAGACGTCTCCAAAACCATAGCAATGAATTGAGCGCCACACACCAGATGAGACAATGTCGCCAGACGTATTTAAGAGCATTTAGGCGTCACACGACAACAAAACGAAGCTCCTACTAATTACGACTGGTGGGGGTCTCTTCACCAAATGAGACGTTTAGTCTCGCAACGTTTCGTCGCGATACGTTTGTCTAATTTGGTGCACGGCCACCCTTAATCTCCGCCCAAGGCTTCTTGTTGAAAACGGAGAGAAGAAGACAACAATACAATATAGTACTTTCCACCTACTTAACGTCGCACCAAAACCATCAAATGAAACAGTTTCGTTTTCTAATTAATGCATGTCTGATAGTTTGCTATTGATTGATAATTTATTGTTAAGGGTCTTATTCTGGTCGCGGGTAAATGACCGGCTCGGCTCGCAGGTAGAAGCCCCACACAAGCCTTTTGTCACAGCACAAAGCGATGACGCGAGTGGGCGGCTGTCAACAAACAACAAACGACATGACGAGCCAGCTGCATAACTGCCGTCCCATGAAGATGGTCGTTCGTCACTCGTACAAAAGATGGCGGAACCAGACGACAACAAAGGGTCTGCACGTGACAGCCGCGTGGCCCAACAAGCACCCCTTCCCCCCCACCACCCCCCAATCCGTCGACCGTCATCATAACACAAACACCACGCAGTTCACGCAGTGCGTGCAGCCATAGCCGTAGCCATCTCATCACACATACAGCCGCGCATGCGCCAGCTCCAGCACCCCAACCAGCAAACCAGCCAAGGAACACATCAACGATTCCCCATTCGTTGATTCTTTCATGAAGGCAGACCAATTCGCGCCATTTGAGCTGCAAACTGGCATTTACTTGTGCATCGGACCATCTATAATTCATTATTCGTTGGAGAGGGAGGGGGGGCGGTGGAAACGGAGGGGTGAGGGTGGAGGATGTTGGAGGAGGATGTTGGAGAGGTATGGCTGAGGTAGTCCACTCTCTTTTGGCCTTTCGCTCTCCATCGCCACTATCGTTCCATCGCTACTGGTTGGAGGCGCGGCATTACGCTTGATGAAACATTTAGGCGCGGCTGGAAAATAAGGTGCCATCATCCGACGAATTAGCTGCGCCCGACTAAATAAAATGCGCCTTTTCTTCGCTGCAGCTAAATCTGCTGTCAAACTTAACGGAGAGATAGACACCCCCTTATTGCACCTTCAACCCTCTAGTCCCTGCGTCTCTTTAGCAATCTCTTCACCTCCCTGCTTGTATTCCCCCCCCCCCTCCCCTCCTTACCCCAACCCACTGTAATCCGTTCCTCTATTCCTTCCTTCACTAGCTACCGCCAGGAATGAATGGCGCTGCCAGCAAGTCAGGGTTTCAGAAGTTCTCAAAACAAAGGAACGGATGGAGGGCCGCGAATAAAAGTTGTAAAGCGTTGCATGAGTGGTATATGGGGAGCAACAAGTTTCAAGAAGTAAGTACTGATATGAAGGGAAGGGCACATCAACACACACTGGTTATTTTGAGCCCGCAATTAAATAAATCCGGCGTTGTTTGGCCAACAATATGGTATAAAGCCTTTTTTTTTTAATCTACTCTAGGACACAGCCCCCCCCCCCTTGCATGGCCGGTTTTATACAGCATTGTTGTGATTTCCCGTTAGCAGTCGCCCAAGTTTTCATTAGATTTTGTTAGTTCCAGGGCTAGGAGACATATATAGGCCTAGATCCCGTTTGCATGAAAACATTGCGACTGAAAAAAAACACGACGTCATCAGTGCTGTGTTAAAACACAGTGCTGTGTATCATTGTTGAAAAGATAGTTCGACTCATTACTTATACCAAGAATTTATAGGGGGGGGGGAGATGAGGCTTAATGGCGCGTCGACAGCTTGGTCATTAGCGCCAACCTCAGTCACAGTGCAGTGGTCCGGGTTGCCACTGCACCACACATTACAGAGATAATAGGGTTGGGAGGAGAATTTGTGACTGAGACCCATAGTGAAACGTCTTGGATAGATTCACATTAGTTCAGTCTTAGTTTATAGAGGGTGCCATGTGTTTTATGTGGGAATTTCTACTCAGTTTTTAACCTAAAACTAAACTAAACTAAACGAAACGAAACTAGCGTATATTAATTATTATTTAGCCTAGCCAGCTTAATTTAGTTTACTTTAGATTTGAGCTGTAAAATGAGGAAAAATTACCAGATAGAATACGTGGCACCCTCTGAAAACTCGGACTGAACTAATGGGGACGAATCTAACGAGTTTCAAATAGGGACTTTTTAGAGTACAAATTCTCCTCCCAAACCCTATAAATTCTTGTTTATACAGACAAATCAAACACACAAGAATTAAAACAAACACAAAAATTAAGATTTTCGAGACGCCGGGGTCAACTATAAAAAAAATTTTGCTAATATTGAATGAAGGCTATACTTACTGCAGTAGCAGGTTCAATCGTGACTTTAATGTGATGAGTAGTTTTCACCGACTAGAGTAAAATTCGAAACTGTAGCGCATTACAAAACTATTAAAGGTAATTGAAACCCCGTAGTAAACGATTTTAGGTTAAGGATATCGGCTTTTGTTTACTTCGACGTGACACCTCCACCAAACGAAATAGTCCCGCCCTTCTGTAAAAGTTTGTTAATATGAAAGTTACATGGAAATTATAAATCATAAACGTTAAAACAAAGTACACATTCAATTAAGAAGCAACTGCCTGAAAACCGCAACTGACAGCTAATCTAAGCTGTTTTTACATCAGAACGTTTATATAGCTTTCAAGGATGACTTCGACGCGACACCTCCACCAAACGAAATAGTCCCGCCCTTCTGTAAAAGATTGTTAATATGAAAGTTACACGGAATTTATAAATTATAAATGTTAGAACAAAGTACACATTCAATTAAGAAGCAACTGCCTGAAAACCGCAACTAACAGCTAATCGAAGCTGTTTTTACACCAGAACGTCATTAATGCAATTTGGGCATCATGAATGCACACAAGACACAATCCACTGCACATCGACGTAGGTTAGAGTGTTTATCAAGCGTATTTGCCAGAGAGATTAAGGCAGCGGTTTACACAATGTCTTTGCATCACTAACCTTCTGATTGATTTGTGCGTTGCGGTAAATGGTCATTAAGCACTCGGCGAATCGTAGCCTGTCTTCTCGGAACGTTGTCGGTAATTTCAGGAGAACTAGACTTCTTGAAATAATTGATTTCGAAACTTTCTTGGTATCATGCACCCAACAAGTTAACAAAATGATTATAAACAGGACGGAAAGCCAAATGGGCTCGAGAAGGGTTAAATAAATACAAAGAGAATGTACCTGCTAACCAGAATGTACCAAAATACACTATACTACTCAATGAGCAAGCTAGCCTCCAGCATTAACACAATAAGCCAACATTGGAGCCACAGCACAATAAATCAATGCCAGACAATCAACCACGCCTGCAAGGCTGGTGCATTGTGTTATGGTACCAATGTTGGTTTATTGTGTTAATGTTGGCGGTGTGGTTGGTTGAGTGTTCAGTAGATTAGATTGTTGATTGTTTCTGTTGGCACTGCTTGTAATTTTGACTTCGGTCTGAAGAAGAACAAGCGGCTACAGCGACTGCCTAGTCGCACTGGTCTTCTGTTGAGTTCCTCCATTTCCAATGTTGAGGCGCACACCTCTACCATGCACTACAACAGCTATCACTATTATACTCATCTAAAAGCAGTAGCCATCACAATTGCCGGTTAAAAATGTGTTAGCTTTTAGGCCTGCATTACATTTTACGCATAATTGTCAGCTTTTAGGCCTAATTTTAACCATCAGTTTTAATTTCGTAAGTAGCAGCTAACGGAGATATGGATTGTATAGTAAGCCTATTTATTTTTGCAACACGGTGCGCCTTCAGGCACACAGTTACAGTGTTACAACGTAACGCGCAACATAGCCTGTATAGATCAGTGGTAGTAGGGAAGTGAATAAGTAATATGAAGCCAACAGCGACTCGAAAACAACTTGACGTTGCCATGGTAACATGATTTTAGGCCTAATTTTAATTTTTTAGGCCTAATTTTAAAAATGTTGTTTTAATATCATAAGTAGAAGATAGGCCCAGTGGAGAATTTGGTTCGACGGTAAGCCTATTAATTCATGCAACAATACGACGAGACTATTTAAACGAAGCTAAAATCCATTTGTTTTTATTGAGGATTTTAATTTAAGAATTTTAATTCGACGATCAAATGTTATTATTTAATTTAGTTACGTCGAAGAAGTATATTAGCTATGAGGAAGTAACGATGTTTTAATTTGCCATGTTATTTAACTAACTTCTCACACTGAATCTAACGTTGTAAGCAATGGTCGTCAATATCTGGTATACCGTTGCGAAGTTGAAAAAAGCGACGGACGGACGGACGTATAAAGTCGTTGCAATAGTCTTCTCAGCCGGTATGGCTGTACAGAAGACTAAAAGCATAACATTTGAAAACGTTTCAGTAAAATTTGACAAGAGCTGGAAAAGTTTTTTTTTCTTTTACTTCAAGCTGCTTAAAACTTTGTGTCTTTCCATTGTTTACTAAAATTAAATACGCAATTTGTGACCAGTGGCATACCAAGGGTGGGGGGGGGGGGGGAAGAAAGCGGCGGTTAAGAGTAAAATAAAACATCACTTATTAATTTTTTTCCCGGGAGCATCGTCTTCAGTCATTTGTTTACGTAGATTATTGCTGTGTCAGTAAACAGTGATACTTTGTGAGTCCAGTGCTTCCATCTCCCACCCCCTCCAAAAAAAGGGGCGAACAATTTTATTAAAAAGAAAAGTTACGTTATTTCTATAAAATCTTTTAATTCTCTTCAAAAATATTATTTTTTTTTAGGATCACTGAAAATGTTGATGTTAGCTGTATAATGAAAGTCACTATTTTATTTATTCTTTTTTTTTAGTTAGTTATCGGGATTTTTTTTCTAATTACAGTAATAGAATATAAATTTTTTGATTAATCAGTAAAATACTTACTACTAGAAAGTTATCATTTTTTATTTATTCGCTTACTTTAGTTAGTTATTGGAATTTTTTCAGTCACAGGAACTAGACTTTTTTTTTTGGTTATATAGTAAATGGCTTATTATTATTATTATTTTTTTTTTTTTTTGGATAAACCGTATATGGAATATTGATTTTTGTATATATCGTAAGTGGAATATTCTTTTTCTTATTATTTTTTGGTTATACAATAAATGGAATATTATGTTAAGCGGAAAATGGGACACTAGGCATATAACCGAGTTACGAAGATAACAGTAAGGGCACGTTTACGCTACGACTCGCTTTTGCATTCTCGCAGTCTGAAGCTAGAAATCATCTGAAATTTCAGTATGGCGGCATTTTAGCTCTGCCGACTCGAAACGAAAACAGTCAATATATGGGTTCAGAAGCGACTGCCGGGAAAATCGTTTCGTCAGGAGAAATTCTGTATTTTAATGTCACAGGTTATAAGACTGCAAGCATTTACTCAAACGATGTCGGATTTAGCTAATCTAGGTAGTGTTGTTACCATGACAACCACACCTTTGCCATCGCGATTAAATTCTAGCTGTGAGAATGCAAAGGTAAGTCGTTGAATAAACGCACCCTAACTCGGCAGAGCGAGAGATGCTACCCTGCATTACTTTATTTTCGGCAAAATATATATTTTTTATTAGTCATTATCAGTGGCGCAACCAGCAATTTTGTTTGGAGGAAGCAAAATAACATGAAAATGGGCCCGAAACCCAACACATTTTTAACAGTTTCAGTGATTTTTCATACTTTTAAGAGGGGGTGATATGAGAGAAAACTCTGGACTCGAGAGCGAATTTGAGTTGTTGAGAGTATTGTAACATAGGGCAAAGTTACCCTACTTTGGCAAAAAAAAAAAGGGACCCTTTTGATGTCAGGAGAAAAAAAACCTTGAGGTTCTTGCAATTTTGCTGTTAATCTCATGTCTTGAGAGGGGCAAGTCCCCCCCCCCTCCCTCTGGGTGCACCACTGGTCATTATCCTAACAGATAATGAAAAAAACAACTTGCAGACAAAAGTCTGTATAATAAACATTCGATTTCGACGTGATACTACTCTTTCCCCGAAAACTCGGCCGCTCGACTCGGAACTCAAATTATTTTTACTCGTGTACACCCCTGGTCGCCACAAAGTCCACAAATCACTTAAAACTCGTGTTCGTAGTTAACTAGGTACGATCACAAAGAACGAACAACGTTTCAGGTCGAAAACAGCTCCTTCACGTTTAAAATTGTAGCAACCATAAACACTAAACAGAGTGGGGGAAACTTCGCCTTTCAACTTTTATTGCCCTCCTTTGAAGAGGCGTTAGTGGTAATCTGCGTGCGATGGTGTTCTGCGAGCCAGAATGCTGGCCTCTTGATTGCTTCCTGCATTAATCGTGCTTTTGTGTTAGCTGACAAATAAGAGCTCTCTCTCTCTCTTTCCGTCCCCCATCCCCGCACCCACCAGGCCCATTTCCTTCTCTTTTCTCTTTCACCTTCTGTCCATCTGTCGCTCTTACTCAGTGTCTCTTCCTCCAGCACTAAACGCTTTGCAAGCTGGTCGGTTCTCGGTTGCTGGCAGAAATTCAACGATCCACGAGCATTAGTTTGGAACAAATAAAACAAAAATAAAGTGGTGCTTCCATCCAAACCCTATGTCGGAAGGGATGGATTCGGACAAAAAAACCCGCGTACGATTAAAATCCCACGCGAACTGCAATATCGCGTTTCGTTCCACTGAAGGTGGCAGTTGGTTTAAGCGCTGAACCAATTTATTCGATTAATAACGTTAAAAGAATACCACATCCGTTATTCACTATACACACTGACTGAAATGCCATATAGCTGAACCGATACCGATACCGGTTGAGTACTGGAGTCCCGATATCGATAATGAATATGGTTTACGTTTCATCCGAGTCAGAGACGAGAACGAAGCAAGCTTTGGTTTCACAACTTGATTTTGGACTTGAGGCTTAATACCAAGAATTTATAGGGTTGGGAAGGAGATTTTGTAACTCGAAAAAAATCCCTATAGAGCAGTGACATTTGCCGCCATATTGGCGGACCCGGACCCCTGCACTGTGACTGAGGTTGGCGCTAATGACCAAGTTGTCGACGCACCATTAAGCCTCAATTCCCCCCCCCCCCCCATATTGGCACCAGATTGGCACTAGTATGGGTTTTGGAGGGCATAACTACAAGGTGCACTTCATAAAAATGGAGGGAAAAACAACGGAAGAGCGGATTTCTTAGGCTTAAAATAACTTTGTTTTCTCCAACAACAAAAGTCGCGCGTTTTAGGTCTAAGAAATCACTCTTAACAGCATCGGCTTCAGTATGACGCCCTTCTGTTTCTATCTGCAGTGCCCCTTGCAGCTAACCCATTAAGGCTCCAGCATAGAGTTATATACAATAATACTACGTCGTGTCACTGCTCTATTGAAACGTGTTACTAATTCCTATTAGTTCCGTCCGAGTTTTCAGACGGCGCCACGCATTCCGTCGGGTAATTTTACTCACTTTTCAGCCCAAATCTAAAGTAAACAAAATTACAACTAAGCTAAACTAAATAATAATGAAATACTATCTAATTTCGTTTCGTTTAGTTTAATTTTAGGCTGAAAACTGAGTAGAAATTCGCACATAAAAATCACGGCGCCCGTTATGAACTTAGACGGAACTAATAGGGATGAATCTAAGAAGTTTCAGAAGGGGTCTCAGTCACAAATGCTCCTCCCCAAACCCTATAAGTTCTTGGTATTACTAATACCTTGTTTGTCATAATTGCACAAACCGAAAGTCAATGCGGGCGGGCGGCTTTTTATTTTTTTAACCTCTCAAAGTCTTATGCGATGAATGGTTGGTTTATGGTGGAGGAAATTTCTTTTTTCTTTTGTGGAGCTTCCCTAAAAATGCAACAAAATAAGAAAACCTCGTACTTTAAAATTTGCTTTTTGTAGGCATGAAACGTGACCGAATTTCCAAGTTTTAAACATGTGAACTATGTATCCTATATCAAATAAAATAGTGTATACTACAAAAAAAAAATGATACTAATAAACAAAAGAATAAAATCACAAAATCAGTTCACTTTCGTGTCTACAGAATTGGAAAATATATGTTGAATTCCTAATGTTGTTAAAAGTCACTTCAACTAACCTATAATAATGTGCGATTGAAATGAAAAATTGGTAACACTTGCAGTTCATAGTATTAGCCAAGTTAACAAATACAGATGGTGTTATTGTTGGCCATTCTTTCAGCGGCTATGGGAACTATTCTGGCCAATTCTGGACAATCTTGCGGCCCCTAGACGATGATCGGAGGTTTCCAGGACCGAATCCCCGGGTTGGCACCTCCCTTTACCAGATATTTCTTCTTCTGTAAAAGTCTGGTAATGTTCAAAATTGAGCCGGTTCAGCCATACAAGCATTAAGTTGCTTCGGCTGACTTAAGGCTCAAAGAAATTAATTTAAAAAAAAAACATAGTTTAGTCTTTCATTTTTCTACAACCAGCGTAGTGCTGGACAACAGGCTGCCTGCATGTTTAATACCCAAAGTAAAGTAAAAAAAAAAAGTTAATTTTTCATATTTTATGCGCGCACAATTTTTTATTATTGATTTATTGATTATTTTAATAATAAAAAGGAGTGACGCCGCCCGTAATTGACGGGGGTTCTCATGAGAAACAATGTTATTTTTTTCGCAGCCTTAAGCAGTAAAGATTTCTTGCTCTGGGTACTACTTTTCGGACCATAGACCACTGGCCATTCTTGGTTTTTTTGGTAATAGGTCTAGAACGAATTATGCCATTGACTAAAATTATCACCATTCAAAAGGTGTCGAAGAAACTGTTTAAATGGCGTAAATGAAGGTTAAAATCAATCAATTTTTGACGAAATTGTCGAAAAAAACCGGCATTTTACAATAATTGCCATTTTTTACAGGTACATTGTCATAAAAACACATGTTCCAACAGAAGGAACATTTGTTTTTATGACAATGTACGAGCAAAAAATGATCAATATTTAAAATGCCATTCCCCCCTCTCCCCCCGATAACTTCGCTAAAAATTAACTGACTTTGACCTTCATTTAAACCATTTTAATAGTTTCTTCGACACCTTTCGATTGGTTATAATATTAGTCGATGGGTTAATTCGTTTTAGACTTATTTACCGAAAAAAAATGGTTAGTATTCTATGGTCCGAAATGTTTTAGGTAGCTAGCTAAAAGTTGAAACCACGGGACACTACAGAAAAAGAAAATGCAAACTCTTTGAAAACAACACATTCAGAAACTGCAAGTAACAGAGCTGTGTGTCGCCACCCACGTTCCGTAAAGTCATCCCACTGGCTTACAAACGACAGGCTGAAACACCTGAAACCAGCGCCAGAAACCAATATGTCAAGTTTGACATCAACATATTAGAATTTTGAAGCTTTGAACCAACTGCAATGGGTTGCAGGAACTTTAGGCGTATACCTGGCACTTGAAAACGCACGATTTATGCCTACAAGAAAATGGGGTACTTAAGAGGAACTGCTAAATTACGCGCTGCTTTCTTAACTTTTCACTTTCCTTTTTTGTCGGCACTTTTACACCAGAAGCTGTACGCCTTACAAGACAGAGATTAATGTTAAGAGCTCCTTTCAGCCACCATAAAATAACAATAATAGAATAATTTATACATCACCTATTTCCACGCGCAGTTCTTTTCGCGCTTTCATACCCAAGTAAGGCATCGTACAGACAAGTAACAAATGCCCAGGACTCCCACAGTTGTAGCATCCGTACCTTTAGTCACAAATTATCTGCATCTTCATACGCACACGCACAGAAATCGTGAATACACGTTCGCAACAAATAATCATCATTTATACTTTTGTCCGTTGCTTTTGCTTAACGACACCTAAGGCGAAATCCTGGGTCATGCAAATGTGTCGTATTTTACGAGGCAGCAGCCGGATTACAGCTGTAAATGGAACCAGGTGATGCATCCTACTTTTTAAAAGCTAGACAGGTGCGTATTACCACTCTGAACAAGATGGCGGAAGCACACACTCGGTTCCTGGCCTCCTTGGGAGTAATAAGGTCTCACCGCTGCTCCCCCTCCTCGCTTTCCAATTTCATTCCATCGTCCATAGACGAGAATAGTTAGCATCATACACAATCTGATGTGTTTAGCCCCACCACTATACAAGGTCCTGCGGAAGTAATACAAAATAATGTGAATGTAACTCACGTGATCCTCTATTGCACTTAATATAATTTCCGAACTGAAATTAGAAGTTTATTGTGGAAAATATGAAACTCAAAACAATCAATAAAAGGGGTCCGTTTTGAATGACATAATATTAGGAGTAGCATATACATTTTCATAGGATTGAGGTGTAACAAACTAATTTAGCATATTCTCGCATTAAGTCGTGTGGTTAGCTTTAATTTTTGCCGGAGCAGGGATCCGAATTCATGACAGCTGATATTTGTGATAGAGTTCGTAAAGCTAAAAATACAAAAACGAACAATTAATCAAGACATATATTGAGAGAAGGTGGCTTGTTGCTCACAGCAGCTGTGCCCATATACTCATGACGTTCATACGGTGCCAGGTGTTGCTAACTAGGAGTAACCTTCGGCCATGAGCACGCAAGCCTTCCAACAAAAGGAAGCTGTGTCGGCGGAATAACATGCCGTGACGAATGAGGACTCATCCTCTTTAGTCTCAAGATCAGCCATTAATCTTAGAACTAAAGCGCGGACTTCCCTGCTGTGGATAGCGAGCTCGTTGTACGACGAGCGCCCTCTCCCGGTCCAATGATGAAACCACCAACCAGGCCTGCAAGTTCTGATAAACAAGACCAGCGTTGAATGAAGTGTGATGGCTTGTCTTCGCTTTGGAACATCACAATCCACGGGAAACCAAGGGTTGAACTATAAATTACTCGTATAAGGCCACGGACCGGTTTTGCGGTTTA
>JAHWFP010252730.1:28111-40425 GCA_023313725.1 Lithobius niger | reverse complement strand
TCTTAACCTCAGCTGTATTTGAATGCACCATTTGTCTTGTTAATTCCAGTCCTTCTTAACCTGAGCTGTATTTGAATGCACCATTTGTCTTGTTAATTCCAGTCCTTCTTAACCTCAGCTGTATTTGAGTGCCCCATTTGTCTTGTTATTGGCTGTCCTTCTTACCTCAGCTGTATTTGAATGCACCATTTGTCTTGTTAATTCCAGTCCTTCTTAACCTCAGCTTTATTTGAATGCACTATTTATTTAATTGTTTTGTGCCAGGAACTAAAATAAAGTGTCTGCATCACCCCCTTCCCCACAAATAAAAAAATCCATTCCCAACTAATTTTAATTTCTCACTTGAGAATGAGTTTTTTTGAAAATGTTTTTTCGTCGTACATAATGTAACGATAGCTGGAGTTAGGAATTAGTTTAGGGTGACGTTTTGTAGCAATTTAAAGTATTTTTATTTTTTATTTAATGCCGTGAAATTTTTTTTCTGGTTACTGGGCTTAAAATTAAAAACAAATTAATAAAAACGTCGTTTAACGCAGTAATCAACATTTTTTTTTTTTGTATTAAACTTCTGTTTTTGGGGGATTGCCGTTTCGTTATTTCAACAGCACAACGCAGCTCCTGAAGCAGACTTTTAAAAAAATTAGTCATATTCATGTTGTCTGGCGTGAAATTTTGTTGCAATTATAAAAATTTATAATTAAGTCATTCCAAACTGTATAAGCTTTATTCAGAAACGGGTTAGTTTTATTTCGCTTACCAACAAAAATGATTATGTTCCCAGGCCGCGTAACCATGTTGTCGCTTTCATGGCAGCTTTCAATTTTTAACCATGGTTTTCATCAACTTGTGAACTTTTTGATTTTTTTTAGTTTGGAATTTTACTATTTTTTTTACAGGATTTGGAAAGCATGACGTTTCATTTGAAACCTTTACCACCTTTTTACGTTACAAACTAAGATCAAGTTTGTAAACAAAACTCAATATTGTAGTCCGCTGTAAGGCGCGTTTACATAACCACTCGCTTTTGCATTCTCGCAGCTAGAAGCTAGAAATCACCTCAAATTCCAACATGGCGGCGGTTTTATGTCTGCCGCCTCGCAACGAAAACTGCAAATAACGCGAGTTCAGAAGCGTTTGGGAAAATTGCTTCGTCATGGGGAATTCTTTATATTATTGGCACGGATTATAAGACTGCAAGTATTTACTCAAACGATGTCGGATTTAGCTAATCCATTTAGCGTTGTTACCATGGCAATGTCACCTTTGCCATCGCGATTGAGTTTTAGCTGCGAGAATACAAAGGCGAGTCGCTGCGTAAACGCACCTTAAAGGCCTCGTTGCCCTTCACGCTCCTCGGTATGAAGAAAACTCCCCAATTGCGGGGGTGCTGGCTACGGCCCTGAATCCATCAGCAGTATATGAAAAATCAATGTTATGATTTTTTCCCGCTCTATCATTGCTTAGTGACATAAGCGATAGACAACTCTGAGATTTTACGTCATCTTTTTGTTTCAGCTGAAGCGTTGCTGAGTGGGATAAGTGTGGAGACAACCAAGGCAGAATGTCCCAACTCTTACCTCAAGTACAATAACACCTGCTTCAAATTAGTCGAAGCCAACTTGACCAGCATGGAGGCCCATCACCGGTGCACCGTAGAAGGGTCGGTGTTGGCACCAGTCATCAACGAACATGCCTTTTCACACCTGGAAGTGGCAATTCGCAATATCACAAATCCCAAAGATAGGTTTAGGTCCAAATTGATCAACATTGCGAATCGTTTTTCCACCTGGCACGTTGGCCTCGTCAACTTTAACAGTACGCAGTTCTGGAGAGGAGGGCAGTTCAGTTTTAGGCAAGTATAGTGCTAGAAGGAGTGTTTATGTGATCAAGAGAATGTCATTTTGTAACACTATCTCGTTTGGTGGTGGTGAGAACACGCCAATCAGCTGATCTACTTAGATCTTTTCAGAAGAGCACGCTAAGTATATAGATCAACTGTTCAGCTAACGATGTGGTATCCACATGTTGCAGTTATTACTTCGTATTCCATCTCTTGCAGTGGTGTAGTGGCAAAAAACAGTAACGATGTAATATCCATATCATATCAAAAATCAAAACTGGTGAAAGGGGCCGCCAAGTTCCGAATGGTTCGGCCCTTCAAAGGAGTGATATCAACGCACCAAAACGTTCGCCAAGTTAATCGCACCGCTTAATAGTTCGAAGGTTAAATGCAAACTAGAACATTGCTACTTTCGGTGGCAATGTTCAAGTTTGCATTTAACGTCCGAAGTATTATTCGGTGCGATTAAGTTGGCGAATGTTTTGGTGTGTTGATATCACTTCTTTGAAGGGCCGAACTGTAGCATGTGAATTGAAGGCATGGCCAATTGGTATAAAAGGTTCGTTCCTCTCATTCCCTATACAGCCAATAACCTGGGCTTATTCAGAGAATCCATTAAAAAAAGTAAGGGAGGGGCACTCTCTCTCGCTCCCCTCCACTGCACCACTGACCCCTAGTCGCAAGCCAAACCTGAGAATCTGCAGGTTTTGATCAAACTATCACTACGAGGCGTTAATCTCCACCGATCTGTTCTACAAACCATACCAAACCATACTGCAGGTTGCCTTCTCAGCTCCAGACCACTTCATTCAACGTTGATACCTTGCTTATTTTATCAAACTATTAACTTTTAGCTCTAGAATGGCCCACATATTTTTTTTAATTAGCTGTACGAAATACTCCAACTTCAGTTTCATCGTTTTTATTTGTTGAACACACCTTAAAGAAACGGATTTTATAAAAATAGAAAGCTGTTGCTTGCATTCATTTTGTGTCAAAAACCGTATAAGGCCAAAATTTAACAAATTATAGTTACCAGAACAAAAAAACTTTTTTTTTTTTTAATTTATGTAGAAAAATTATGTAGAAATAATCAATATCACATGGGAAACTCATACCTGTTATAAAACCATTTTTTGTTTTTTTTTATCAAACAGAGGGTTGCGGCCAACTTACATGTTACATTAAAAACTGTCTATGGCAAAGTTCTGTAAAGCCTAAATTTCGCGAAAAAAACTAGATCAGGTCGAAAGTCTCTGGAAATCTTCAAAATGCCCTAGAAAACAATGTCCAAAAAAATTGGCGTTTAACAATTTTTTTTCTGATGCAATTTTGCGAAATATTACTTGCGGGGGTCCCACTAGACCCCATTGGTCGTTCTAGCATTAAAGCAACATGCAGCCTGCCTTATAACCTTCCGCCTGCCTTATAACAGCTACTCGTTGATCGCATCCGCTCATTTATCATAGTCAAGGTCAACTGAGACAGTGGCTTCATTCCTCGTAGCGAATGACGCAGCTACTATCTCAGTTGGCATTGCGCCTAATAGACAAGCCAGCGTGAACTCATTAATTGTGTCGTCACAAACTGGAATGATTTTCGTATTTTTAAATCACAATTTATAATTTTCTAGGCTAGTACCTTATAATTTTGCTTCGGCGATCTATTGAAATAATTAATTTTAATTTTTACCGCATTAGTCTTTTAGATTTTTGATCTCATGGTAATTAGAAAATTAGTACATGTACACACAGAGATGAAACGTCTTGATTATTGTAAGTCGGGACAAATAAAAAAAACATAAAAAAAGAGCAAAATGAAGGGACCTCGAACGTGCAGTATAGGCTGGCACAAGTCGAAGTGAGGGATGACGTGCCGTACTGGCTTTTATATGGCAATAGTGAGATTTTCCTGGTGGCGAAACGAGGAAACTACATATTTTGTGCCAACCTATTACTGCACGTTCGAGGTCCCTTTTTAATATTTTTTATTTGTTCCGCCTTTGACTTCCGTCCAGACTTGTTCTGCCTGGTCGAAATGGACTTGTGGGTTCCTTCTTTTAAATCCTTCTTAATAACGACTTTGAAAATGTTTTAAATTTTAAATACTTTTTAACTTGCTCTCGAAATGAGTCGGAGATGACTCTCAAAACGTCGAGCAAATTTTTTATACATGTTGTGCACTTTTTAGGCTGTACACGTTGATTGTATTTCTCTTATTTTAGGCAAATAATTCTGAAATTGACAGAATATAATTGACTAGGCAGACCACCACGATTTAGTTACGTTTGGTGGCCGGCTTTTTAAATGACGACTTTTTCCTTCGTGCATTTATAAATGGGTGGGACGTATCCACTATACCCCAAAGGGACAACAGGAAGAATTGAGTTCTGTGTGTATTGCATGTGGTCTCCAATCTTGTCGACATGTACACCGGATCTGAGGCCTTTTTGAAAGTGCAATGCTAGAATGTGCTACCGAGTGGCCAAGTAAATATATTGAATTCGTCATATACGATCTATAAAGGACGACAATCGTATGCATTGGCGTACACAGGAGGGGCACGGTGAGGGGAAGGGGTACCTTTTTCGGGAAAAAAAATGCCCTTTTTTCTCTTTTAGTAAAAAAAAAATAATGCCCTGTTTTGGTTTTCTGAACCGATTAAACGCTGGTGCTGCAACCAAAGAAAGGGCGTAGAGGCCTAAAAAGGGCCAAACGAAGGCCACGAAAGGGCATAAAAGGATGTAAAAAAGGGAGACAAGCTTTAAAAAGGGTAAAAAAAAAAATACTGACGAGCAAAATTAGAGCTTGTGACCTATCTAAATCCCTTAAGAGGGTTTATTATAGTGATACATCCTTTACCTGTAGTGCACCTGTGTTCTATTTTTTCTTTATTATTGAATTAAATCAGGGGCGGTGTTAGTGGTTTTACCCTTCCGTCACCTAACCACCTATATGTGGCAGGTTAAGCATTTATATTATAAAAAAAAAGGTCCCCAGGAGAAAAACCCTCAGTGTGCCCTTTTGCAAAAGTTGCCCTTGCCCGCTGGGTGGTTTGTGCACGGTACTGATCGTCTGCTATACTTCTGTGAGTTTATATCGCAGTTATTTTCTTTCCCCAGCAATTACCCACTTGTCGTGCACAAAAACATCAACGAATTGTATTGTTCCATATTATACGACAGAGATAAGGATCACATTATGTGGCATGTGGGACCGCTCTGTGAAGTTAAGGCAAACTATATTTGTCAGTTTGTGCCAGGTAAGGAACATTTTTAACGTTTAAGCTTTAAGGGTTAAACGTTAAAGGGCAAATACATCCATTTTTGACATGCATGCTTTACTTTTGGATCATTTACACAATAACCAAACACAAGAATTGCGGTAAGAATACGTTACGTACGTCCGATACAACAATTTAATTATTGCATCACCGAAACACGACACGGAGACCGCTATTGTTTTGCTGGAACGCGCAGAAATTAATGCCGACTGGCGTCACTCTTCGATTTCGACTCGCAGCCGAGTGAGATAGCTCTATTGGCTGTGAGAGCTCGAGTGTCTGACGGCCTTAGCTGGCCGGCAGTTGCAGTGGCCAGCTAAGGCCGTCGGACGCGTACCATAATTGCTAAGTTTCATGACCACTTGTAAATGGTTCTGTTGGATGTGCATCGTGTCCCTGTAAGACGATCAAAAAAGGCAAAAAATATAACATTTGAAAAAAAAACCCAAGTTATTTTAAACTGTTGTTAGGTTATTTAAAGGTACATTCCGCCTGCCTTATAACAGCCGCGCGCGGATGGCAATGTTGCCATCGCACCGTTTCGCAAGACTCTGCGCAGTAATACGAGGTCAACTGAGATAGTAGCTGCGTTTTATCTCAGTTGGCCTTAGTAGGCGTAACAGCATGAACGTAAAAATTGTGTCGACGCAAACCGGAAAGATTTTCGTATTTTAACATCACACTTTATAATTTTTTAGGCTAGTATCGTATAATTTTTCTTCGGCGATCTATTGGCATGAATAATTTTAATTTTTACCGCATTACTCTTTTAGATTTTTGATCTCATGGTAATTATTAGCGAACGATTAAAAATTAGGACATGCACACACACACAGATAACACGTCATGGTTATTGTAAGCGCCTAAAAGATCATATAATGGCAAGATGGTATTAAATTCGTTCCCAATATTCAACAGAAAACCTCCTAGACGCCACATTTTAAAACGGTTTTTTAGCAAGGGATTGAGTAACGGTAAGTAAATAGAACTTTAGGGCTGTACTTGATGTGGAGGATCGAAAAAAATGGCGTTGGGAGGAATGTACCTTTAAACTGTTGTTAGTTTGCTAACAACGTCATCTCGTGGCAAGAAATGGAATTGAATTCGTAATTCGTAAATCTCGAATCGTTTCTTTTAATTGTATAAAGCGCTCTATGCAACGGATTTGTAATGGCCATTTTGTATTTAAGATTTTGTAATAAACAAGTTAAATAATCTTAATTGTCATTTAAAAAATGTTAAAGCTCTGTTTCTTTTTTTCTTTTTTTAATTCCTCAGGCTTTCTTGGCTTTCACGCTCTATATCGCAACATTTTTGAGGAGCCAATGACTTTCGTTCCGGAATCTGGAGTAGTGGACGTGACCGAGTGTTCCGAATTTTGCATAAATAGTCAATATTCCATCATGGCTACAATTGTAAGTACGTACCTCGCAGTTTGAAGTAGAGGTGTGCGCCGCTGAGCCATGCCACTGCTGCCGCCTGCCGAAAACATCACTTGCTCCTCGGGTGGTCATACTCTCGTCGTGGCCGCTAATTCTTTCACTACTTGTAACAACTGATAGGTAAAATGGCTTTACAAAATATGACTTAAAGGCTAACCTGTCAACAAATGTCAGCACTGGAACGAAGAATGTTGAACAAGAGAAGCCCAAACTGCACACAATATCATCACCACCCGTCGTTTCGAGATGACTCCAGCTCATTATCTAGGCAATACAAAAAACACAATACACTTAAAGGGACACCCGGGCCTGCCTTATAACATTTCGCGTGCCTTATAACAGCCACGCGCAGATCGCCATTCGAGCATTTACCAGCGCTAAAATCGGCTGGGATGGCAGGTGCGTTCCTCGCAGCGAGAAACGTAACTGCTGTCATGGTTGGCCTTGGGAGTAGTACACGAAACAGCATCAAGTTAAGGATTGTGTCGTCACAAACCGGAATGATTCTCGTGTATTTTAAAATCACAATTTATAATTATCTAGGCTAGTGTCTTATAATTTTGCTTCGGCGATCTATTGAAATATTTTATTTTAATTTTTACCGCATTCGTCTTTTAGATTTTTGATCTCATGGTAATTATTAGAAAATTAGTACACGCACACATAGAGATGAAACGTCAGGATTATTTTAAGCACGCAAAGGATTATATACTGCGGGACGCAGTAAATAAATTTAACAATTATTCAACGGGAAATCTCCTAGACGCCACATTTTAAAACGGATTTTTAGCAAGGGAAAGACTAACGGTAACTAAATAGACCTTTGTGGCCGTACTTGATGTGGAGGATCGAGACAAAATTTTATATCCCTTAAAAATTGCATAAAGTTGCGAACAGACAGCCGATTGCAGGCAAAACTGGCCAAGTCAAAACAACAATTCGAACAATTTTTAAAAAGGAGAATTTAAAAAATTTAAATTAAAAAAAAATTAAAAAACGAAGGTCACTCTCCACTTCCTCTTTTTTAAAATTGTTTTAAGTTTTTTAAATTCTCCTTTTTAAAAGTTGTTCGAATTGTTGTTTTGACTTGGGCAGTTTTGCCTGAAATTGGCTGTCTGTTTGCACCTTTATGCAATTTCAAGTGTATTGTGTTTTTATTGCCTTGATAATGAGCTGGAATCGGCTCGAAACGTCGGGTTGTGTTGACATTGTGCACTTCAGGCTACTCTTGTTCAACAAACACACAAAACGTAGCCAGTAACGTCTGTTATTATCCCAGAGTATCTCTGCAATTAAATTTTTACAATTATATTTTTCCACATTAAGAGTTAAATTCCTGACTACAGTTAAAAATCCTGCTTCTTTCCATCCAAAACATCCAATGATAGCTGGATCCAGACATCACAAGTGCCGAGTGGAGGCCAGCGTCATTGTCAAGGACGCGCTCCTATCAAGACGTGTTTCTCCGCCGTCCCTGTGTTTTGAATTTTCTTGATACCCGATACCCTATTCTTGTTGTCACCCTCCTTTTTCGATGGAATATTCCACTATAATCTGTTATGATACCCTGATCGTTTTGGAAGTGTTTTTCCTCGGATTTGATGGCGTGCTGCTTTGGCCAATTTCCGACCCAGACGACGCTGTTGCTTGCACCACCTTTTTTCTGAGAAAATGTTTACAAAAATAACGATTTAATTTAACACTGGAAGTTATAATTTATTGCCTTTTAAATGATTCTTAATGTGCGACGGGTTCTCGGATGGTTTACTTAGGCCTATTTTGACACTGGGTGATTGCAGTTTTCGCTATCGTTTAGCTTTTTTCATGTGAGAGAAATTTGCGAAAATAGCGTTTTAATCCAGCACTGCGGATGCACTAATCTTTTAATTCGTTATTTTTGGAGTGTTTCTAATAATTGTGAAATGAGTTCTCGAGTTTTTACTTGTAGATAACCAATCGTTTTGCAGCTCCAGCTACGCGTAGCGATTCCGTCGGGGAAACTCTACCGCTTCCCCGGCCTCCCAAACAGGGCTGCTCCTTTATACTTCGTGGATCACCGCTTTGGACTGAACTACAGTTTCACGCTGTAGTTTCTTTCCTGACTTATTTCCCCATGGGACCGTCATTGTCGAATGGAAGAAGATGGAGGGAAGATTGGTTCAACCCGGACGAGACCCTGCCTGCAATGTTGTCGATGTTGATAATGTCTCTTACCCCCCGCCCCAGTAACTAGTTAACCGTTACATGGCTGTGGCCTCTGCATATGGTATGATTGACCATCATGGATCGTTGGCTCATCACGCAAGCGTTGGATTTTGAGTCTTCAAATCCAGCCTTACTCAACATGGGAATACTGCTCAACGATATACCTTGCGACATTAGCATTGGCATATACCCATGGGCAAATCTTTTCTTGTTGGTGCTGTTGTCTCCAGCTGAGCGAAACTACACCATTGTTTGCTGTCAAGAGGAGGCACGAGGCCAACACTGCCGCTCCCACTCGCCTTCTTGACTAATGTGGATCGTTTTGGCTCATGATGCTATGGTGGATTTATCCTACTAACCAAAGTCGTCAGCCTTGCTCGACATGGAAAAGAACTTTCGATTTGTCCTGCAACATTAGCATCAGATTACATCCACAGGCAAGTCCTTTCGCGTAGGTGCTATCTCCAGCTGAGCTAAACGTGCTCCCTCACGTGTGTTCCTTGTAAAATAATGGAAAAAATTATTCGATGTAAAATGTTAACTTTCATAAACTCGCAAAATATTCTATGCAATGATCAGTTTGGTTTTGTTGCGAGAAAATCAACAAGCCTACAGTTACTCAAGGTTCTCGATGACTGGACAGAATCTATGGATTCTGGCATCCCTGTGGATGTTATTTTGATTGATTTTGCGAAGGCTTTTGACTCTGTTGTCCATTCAAAATTGCTTGCAAAGCTGAATTGGTACGGCTTTAGTGGAAAACTCTTTGCATGGATTAGTGATTTTTTAATTGGACGTACCCAATGCGTGGTTGTTGGCACATCAAATTCAGATGACGTCAGTGTAATTAGTGGTGTCCCACAAGGATCCATCCTGGGTCCTCTCTTTTTTATTTTATACCTTAACGACATGACTTCTACTGCAGATTCTGTTGCTTTAAATAAGTTTGCAGATGATGTTAAGACACACTCCAGAGTGAAAACTGATCACGAAAAAAATGAGTTAATAAATACTCTTGTTAGCATTAACGAGTGGGCGTTCAAATGGCAGTTGCCTATTTCTGAAAGAAAATGTTCTATCTTTCGAACTGGATTTCAAAATCCTGGTGCCCCGTATATTCTGTCAAACCAGCAGCTGCCCGTTGTAAATCCTATTAAGGATTTGGGCGTGTGGTTTAGCTCAGATTTAAAATTTACCACTCATTGTAACAAAATCGTTAATCAAGCAAGGCAACGTTTGGCTATGATTCGACGTACTTTCACATCGGGTGATGTTAAATTATTAACCTGGGCTTTTAAGGTGTTTGTGCGACCAATCCTGGAATATGCAAGTTCTGTTTGGTCTCCGCATTTATTGGGAGATATTGATTATGTTGAATCTGTTCAGCGAAATTTCACCAAATACTTGTTTGGGATGAAAAATAAATCCTACACTGAACGTTTGGCGGTCCTTAAGCTGGAATCATTGGAATATCGCCGTCTTGTGGCTGACTTAACTTTAACTTTTCAAATCCTGTGTGGTCACGTTGATTTCCCAGCTGATTGTTTTTTTACCTTGCGTGAAGGTGACCGAACACGTGGCCACTCAAAAAAGCTGCTTGTTGCTCGGGCACGGCGTGATTGTAGAAAGTTTTTCTTTGCTAATCGCGTGGTAGCTGTTTGGAACTCTCTACCTGGTGATGTTGTTGAGGCGTCCTCACCTGCTGTTTTTAAAACTAAACTTAAACAATGTGAACTTCACAAATTTTTAAGACGGTCATTCTGACAATACCATACTCTGGTAGATTCTGCTTTTTTTTTTTTTTTAAACCCTTTTTTTTAACCTTTTTTTTTAACTTGTCATATGCCGTTAGCCACCAGGCCTTTTCACCTTTTTGTTAATTCAGGCTGGGTGTTAGTGACACTTTGGTGTCCTTCCCTGTCCTGTGCACTTTAGATGCGAAATATGTTATTATTATAACTACAACAATGCCTGCCTCAAGAGGAGAGAAGAGGTGATCAAATTGCTGTTCCCACTCGACCAACGTGGATTGTTTTGGCTCATGACGTTATGACGGATTTATCCCATTCACCAAAGTCGTCGTGTGTCAATGCCAATTTCCGATATTCCTGCGATGAAGTATCGTGTTACACCCACAGAGAAATCCTCCGTGACTGCAACATTAAAAGACCAGCTTCTTATTTGCCCTCTTCGTTGGCTCAAGTTGCTGCTGAACAACGCTTCATGCCATCGGCAGGGCGAAGTCCATAGTCGGACAGATTCCCTCCCCCCCCTTGGGGTGAAGGACTTCATCGGACTGAAGCTTGGATGTCCACCATCGAGTTCGTATTCCGACTCTTCCACACCGTTTCTCCAGAAAAGACAGAAGAAAAAGAGTCTTCCAAATTATCCAAGCTTTCTTCAAATAAGAAGAAATGCCATGATCCAGTGGTGAATATTCCCTCATCACCGCTCGTGACCCATCCTATCGTGAAGCTTCATCGCCGCTACCTGTAACAAATCAAGTCAAAATGAAGGTGTTCGCCTCTCTGCCTGCCCACATCATGTTCATGTGAAGGCCTTCATTTCGTCACTTAGTAAAGCTCTATCGGACTAGGAAACATTCTTCTCCTCCCTCGCCGGGATGAAGACCTTTGCCAGACAGGCACTATTCCCTGCAGCGAGGTCTTCATCGGACAGCATCCACGATCCGATTCCTCATTTAGGAAGGCCGTGATTGCTCTTTCGGATTAAAGGAATTTGAGCAAGATAATATTCAGAAGAAACCGGTGCCTCTTTTTCTACTACTACCTAATTTCTTCCTGGGTCGTTAGGAAGAGTGGGAGGGATAAGGAAAACTCCATCCCTATTTCTTTCAGCACGAAGCGGTCACACGTGATCGCTAGGTCCGATTTCCTCCCCCCCCTCCTGGCAGCAGCCACAGGGAAGTCTTTTCTGCAAGGCAAGCATGATTTAAAACCTTGCTTCGAGGATGAGACATCATTAAAGACATATCCTTATATCAGAAATCTTCATAAACAAGAAGTTCTTCAACAGTAAGGAAAAGAACTTTCGACGCTTAAAAAAGGAGAACAAGATGCAACTGAAAAGAATGGAGCGTTTTGCTCGCCCAGGATTGGCCTCATCTGGGCCATCAGCTGGGAGACATCAGAGCTTCTGAAAGAATGAAGTACTCTGGCAACAGGTCTCTTAAAAAAGGAAAATGACATTGGAAACTTGTTTTTTAACACGCTCCTTTTCAGCCGGAGCATTACGAATCTAAGCCCAGGCAACGTGATGCAGCGCAAGATCCGGGATTTCGGGCAAGCCTTGTTTTTTGGAGAAAATGGGAAATTTTCCATTTTTTCTTCCACCAGGAAGGATGCTTCGTTATACCTCTTCGCTTACGTTTCCTTAACTCAAGTTTATACCCTCCTGGTTCCTGGCTGACTCTTCACTCAAGCCTGAGACCTCTTTGCAATAGCGTGACCTGAGACTTCTTTGCAATAGCCTGAGACTACTTTGCATAGCGTGACCTGAGACCACTTTGCAATAGCGTGACCTGA
>JAHWFP010252730.1:0-23281 GCA_023313725.1 Lithobius niger | reverse complement strand
AGTGAGTCTGTCTACAGTCATGAACCACTCGAAGGTTACCATGTTCGCTTTTGATGCCGTCACAATCGATACTGGTGTACAATACTGGCGTGTTGTTCTGGAAGTGCGTGAATTTTAAAGCTTGCAGTAAATATCTGTACTCCTGAATTAAAAAGCTTACAATTACAAATGTTAGCATTCGAGGAGGTTTCGTGCTGTATATATTGTGTCAGATGAATTCCTTGCTTTCCCTTCTTATGGAAGTGTGGACGGCTACTGTACTCCTGTTAGCATGCCCATTGATTCCGTTAATTTAGCGAGAGTGGCGTGACCTAGCGAGCAGTTGCGAAACCAGATACTAACTCGCATTTGTCTTGATGGTCGAAATTGGCAACTGGAAACTGGCAACTCCAGATTCAACTCGCATTCGGAATGTAATTCCTGATTAAAAAGTGAGAACTCGAAAGGGGCGGGGGGAGGTAATAGTGCTGCTGTAGTTATGGCAAGTTACACTATTTTTTTTTCTGAATGCATTTTTGTCTGAATTCTATGTGGGTTTTTTGCCCCTTTTGTTCGATTTTCTTTTGGAAAAATCAAGAAACCGAAAATAAAAAAAAGGGTTAAAATAAGAAAATAAAGGAAAAGGGGATAAAGAGTGGAGCTTGATTGAAAACGTAGAAGCGATAATATGAAGTAAAAAATAAATACTATTGTGTAATGGTTTTAAAGCTCGTTTGAAATGTGCTCGTGTCGATTGTGACATGTAAAATATCCTAGGTATTTCCTAGCAAAATTATTCCTCCCCGTTCCGAGCTAACCTTAGCAGTTGAAAAGGACGTTAATTCGACTATTTCCCTTTTTTTTCCAAAACAAAACTTGAGGATTCCCCAAATGTCAAGATGTTTCACAAGATCGCTTACTGCTTCATTTTAAGGCGTTTCATTTAAATTTCAAACTTTACTAATGTGTATTCTAACGTTCAGTAAAGATTGTGCGATCAGATGATTAATAATTATTCATTAAATTCGACTTCACACGGCGAAAGAGCTTGGCGGGAACCCTTAACACGTCTTGCTTTAGTGGGCTATCGCCTCTTTTTTTTTTTTTGTTAAAATGGGTTATCGCATTTTTTTTTGGGGGGGGGTTGACTTATAAGGTTCAATTTTGTTTGCTTTGCAATTGTTGGTTTATATTCATTTTCAGAAATACGACCGCAAAATGAAGTGTCTGTGCGCTAAGAATTTTAATAAGCCAGGGGTTTTACTGAAGCATGCCGACGAGCGCCCAAAGCATTACAAATGCGATTACAACAAAATTGGCTGGTGTCAAGATATACCGGGCCAAATCTGTAGCTGCGAATCAAAGGCAGCTATTTTTCTCCTTGGTAAGAAATGGTTTTAAGGATGTCTTTATGTAGCCCATATCGCTTTGTATTTCTAGGAGCGAGTCGCGAGTGCTGCTGTGAAGGTATCACTGCCGTGGTGACTACGCTACCTGGGTACAGGCTTGGATCAAGGGAGGGGGGAAGGGGGTGTATTGGGAGCCACTGCACCTCCCGCCTTTAAAAAAAATTCTTTATTAATTAAAAGCTTGTAGACAAATGTTTTAATGGATTTTCCCTAAGGGTGAAATAAATACAGATACATACCTATTTACGTTGCCTTTTGGACTTAAATGTCAGAATGCCTGAGCGGGAATTGAACCCACGACCTTTGAAACCAAAGGCTGAGGTCCTACCGCAAAGATCGTGGGTTCGATTCCCCGCTCAGGCAACGGAAATAGGTTTGCATCTGCATTTATTTAACTCTGTTGGGCCTTTGGCTTTCTGTCTTTTTCTTAAGGGAACCTTCATTATTCACCCACGGGGAAGCCCCATGAAAATTTTTATGTGAAGAGGGAGGGGGGCTATCAGGAGGGGGGGGGGAGTAGGGTCAGGATCGCAGTAACTATTTTACTCGGCACATCCCACAATGTTTTAAAGTAGGCCTAGTACCTTTTGTACACTCATTTCATGAAAATGTACATTTTAATGAAAATATTTTGGGGGGGACCAAAAAATTCACTAACGTCAAAAGGGGGGGGGGGATGGTGTCATGATTTTTTATATTGATGACGACAATCCACCAGCCTACCCCTGTTGATGAATAGTGAACGGTCCCTAAGGAATACAGTCGTATCAGGGTCGTCCCTGGACGTCCCAGGTCTTTGCTTTTCCTGGAAGGGATTTCGCAGAACAAAAGTATGGGGTGAGATTAATGTCAAACTGCTTCTATATAAACGGTATCAATGAAATCTGTAATGCGTAATATGGACGTCAACTCTGCACAATACTAATGTTTTGCTGAAATGCTCTATGCAGGGACCTTGGTTTATGCAGCTTTGGCAGGGTCGGTCCAATCAATACTAAACAGCCAGTAGCTGGTGCACAGACATCTGATAGTGCAGGGGCAGCTTTCAGTAAAAGGGCACGCTGTGACTTTATTTTTTGGGGGACGCTTTTTTTTTTTTTTTGCTTGTCACTCATTTTTTCACCATTTTTTTGCCCCTTTCTTGGGCTTCCTTCCTGTCTTTCTTCTATTCTATCTTGCTTCGGGAATTTGCTCTCAATACCGCTCCCAATCTCCATGATTCCACTCACCACGCCTTACGAAACCAGCCTATCCACGAGTCAAATACTCTCTTCCGGGGGTTGATGCCCAAAGTTGCGCCTCACTTGGACATTTCTCGGAAACCCAAGCCCCTCCGCCTTCGACATGCTCGCCGTTCTCGTTCCTCGTCTGACGCACGGATGGACCTTCCGACGGAAGATTGGCCTTCCAAGATCAGTGACCCACAACAATCGTCCCTTCCGCAGTCGGCCTTTCATTCCAAAAACACTGGACGGGGGCGCGGCAAGCCCCTCGGTCGTTCCTCGACTCCAGACCGACGCCACCGCCGGGTTTCTCCACGCCCAACCACGTTATCGCAAACGTTCCTCTTGTTGACATTCCCTTACCCACCCCCCCCTCCCTCCAACCTGTGGGGACGCCTTTGGTTCTACACGGCAGCTTGGCATTCCATCACCTCCGACCCCATCGTCCTCTCCATCATCAGCAAAGGCTTCTATCCACATTTTCTTCTACCTCCTCCGCTACAATATCCACCTTGGGATATGGAAACTCCACCATCCGCTCTACTTTCGGCCGAAATCTCTGCCCTTCTTCACAAGGAAGCAATCCTGATTGTTCCCAGTACAGTGCAACCCGGCTTTTACAGCAGCATTTTTCTTTGCCCCAAGAAGAACGGAAGGTCCCGTCTCATCTACACCCTGCGACCTCTCAACCAGTATATCGACAATTCACATTTTCAAATGGAGACAGTCTACTCCTTTCAACATTCCTTCTTCCTTCCGATTGGATGATCTCTAGATTTCGCGGGTGCGTATCTACACATTCCGCTACATGCCTCTGTCTGGCACCTTTTTCGTTTTCTCTTTGCCAACAATGTCTAAGAGTTCCTTTGTCTTCCCTTTGGGCTAAATGCCGCTCCTCGAATTTTCACCCTCGTTCTCCACCCTGTCATCGCCCACCTTCATCAACAAAGGATTCGTATTCGCATGTTCCTCGACGACTGGTTACTCCCTTATCAGGAACTCTCCCACCTCCTCGTCAACTCACCACCTCTCTTTTGCATCGCCTCGGATTCGGCATCAACATCCCCAAATCTCGACTTCAGCCAGCACAAGTCTTCACGTTCCTCGGGATATTCTTCGGCCTTCCACAACAGACGGTCATGCCGTCTCCCGAATGTATCATCAGCCCGATCATTCCTTCATCTACACCATTACACATTCCGAGACTTCGGTTCCTTAATTGGAACCATTGACTCCCTTGCGGACCTAGTACCATACGGTCGTTGGGTGGCTCGGCCACTCATTATTTTCGGCTACACGAATGAGGGGACCCTCGTTTTGCTCTTCTCCACCTGCCACAACCACTCGTTCCTTCATTCCCCTTCGCAACGTTAAACTGGTGGATGGATGTCCTCAACCTCTCCATGGCGGTACCACTCCACGAGCCGGTTCTGGATCTTCACCTCTTTACAAATGCCTCCCTAACCGGTTGGGGAGCACACATCAACAGCATGACCGCATCCGGAATATGGGAGCCTGCCTCCTCCGATCACATCAATGTGTTAAAACTTCGAGCAGTCCTACTAGGTCTCACTCACTTTCTACACATCGTTACGAACCATGTTGTGCAAGTCCACATTGACAACACTATTGCAATTGCCCACCTTCGGAAAGGGGGCGGCACACTTTCCTGGCCCCCTACACCGCCTGACATCGGATACATTCCGCCTCTGCCTCCGTCTCCAGGTCCACCTCCTTCCGCTTCACATTCCGGGCAGTCAGACTCTCTCTCTCTCGACAGGCCCCACCAACGAACGAATCCTGTACTCCTCCGTATGCCACACATTATTCCGACAATGGGGCGTCCCATGGTCGACCTGTTTTCCACAAGGTTTAATGCCACACTTTGCCTATTCGTCAGTCTACTTCCGGACCCTCGAGCATGGGCCGTCGATGCCTTGACTCTGAATTGAGATCATCTCTTCACGTACGCCTTCCCTCTGCCAAAGCTTATTCCCCTCATACTCCGCAAAATTGCTTCAACCGACGGGATCTTCATCCTGGTAGCCCCGGATTGGCCAGCGGCAGCTCGGTTCCTGGCCCTCCTCAATCTTCTCATCGATCTACCTCGCTAAATCCCATTCCTCCCGCATCTTCTCACACAGAACAACGGAACAACTTGCCACCACAACCCATCGTCCCTCCGGTTACATGGGTAGCTACTATTCTCTGACTCCTCGAAGCAACAGGCGATCTTACAGACCAGGCCCTTTGCATCGCCTCCCGGGCCGTTCGGGTATCCACTACCAAGATCTACGACAGCCACTGGCAACGTTGGCTTCGTTGGTGTGCCTTACAACAGGTTGATCCTGTCAACCCCTCTGTTCCTGACCTCCAATTCCTAACGCTCTATTCCAGGATGGTCTCTGAAGCTCTACGAATCTAGTCTGTCGTTCCGCTGTGAACGTAGTCTTCAAGGCAGCCGTCAACTTTGGCCTCCTTGACGATTTTCGCATCTCATCCCCGATTCGTTCCTTCATGATTGACTGTCCTCGCCTCCGCAAACAATTCCCAGACTGGGATCTTTCCGTCATCCTCACGGCGCTTCTTTCATTGCCCTATGAACTGCTATCCACCTTTCAACTTAGCCACCTCACTCGCAAGACAATCTTCCTTGTCGCCCTTGCTGCTTGTCTCCGCTGTAGTGAGCTACAAGCGCTTTCTGCCACTGCTACAGATTGTTTCTTCTTGGATAACTATTCCGGTGTCATCCGACACCCAAGCCAACCTTCCGAGCTAAAACTCAGAATCCCAATGAATGCTCTAAACCCTTCATTATTCCTGCACTCTCTCAGATTCTAGGTGACGACCTAGAGCGTGCCTTAAGCCCTGTGCGGGCTCTCTGATTGTATCTAAAGCATCCAAACCTCTCAGACGAGGCCGCACCCAGTTATTCCTTCCCTTCACCTCTAAAGTAGGAGAAACTTCACCACGGATGATTGCCACATGGATCAAGTCAGTCATCGTCCAAGCTTATGACGCTCTTAGTATCACTTGCACCGAACAGAACATTCGTGTAACCGCACATGAACTACTTGCTAATTCTGCTTCTTGGGCACATCACAGCAATGTTCCTATTTCCAGCATCATGGAAGCTGCGTCCGGGCAAAGTCCAACCGTCTTCACCTCCCATTACTTGCGCGACATGTCTCGCCATGCTAATGGATTGTATCGTATTGGGCCCTTTGTTGCTACCCACCGTATATTGTAACCCCCTTAAGCACAGTAAAGACACTTGGCTAGCAATCTGTCTCCTTTTATGTGCACAGTTTATCTTTTGGGGAACCACTCGCTACCCTAGGTGGCTTGGTCATGATGACGCCCGCCGCCTTTGACAAAGTCAGTGGAATGTTAAAAAAAGGTAATGGCTATTTTGTCGGCAAGTAGAAACTTCAAAATACCAGTATTACCTGGTTGATTTTGGTTTCTATTGCCTCCAGAAATATACATTACCTTCTTCCCACCCTCCTCCCCTCTTTTTGCCATCAGCTCACAATAGAGGATAGAAAAGGTAGGCCACACGGTTCTGTCTGAGTATATATACGATGGAGGCTGCGCAGTAGGATGCGCAGTGGGTAGCGACGCGGATGTATCTCTTGAAGTCAAATAGCATTACGAAAGAGAATGCTAAAAACAGGTAATGTATATTTTCTGGAGGCAATAGAAACCAAAATCAACCAGGTATTACTGGTATTTCAAAGTTTTTTTCCTAAAAGGGTGGCAGGGCAGTGGGCGCCCCCCCCCGTGTGCACACCACTGTAAATGACGTCATTGACTAGATTCGCGCCATTTATTCTTATTCTTGCGTCTCATTGCCTGTTGATTTTGCTGGCCCAATTGAATGAATAGACCCAAAACTGGAGTAACAAACGAATGCGTACGTCTTATCAAATGTAAGCCAGATCGCCCCAAACGTTAAAATTGTTATGAAGTATCTCATTGGTCTATCAAAATCCAATCGACAATGCGACTGAAAATGCACAAAGTTTATTATATTGTGTCAACAGACGGAGAGCACCATTACAAGCGGGTATCCTATAAACATGCTGCTGTTTTGGTTCTGAAGCAATGACGTGCCTAACTCTCGTCTTGGATAATCACTTAAAAATGTGTGGTTTTGTTGTAATAATGCGTATTCATACGTTCTGTAAAGATTGTGCGATCAGATATTTTAATAATCCTGAGAGGAGGATTTTGATTTGCAATACTTTTCGTAGGGCAGCCTCACAGGAACATACTAGGATTGACCTGATTTGTGTCGGAGGGGTGATGGAAAGGGCAAAACGTTTAATAGACTAATCTTGGTTTATAATATATTGCTTATAAAATTCTGTGAAGATTAAAACCGATATTTAGCAGGATTGTCATCAGAGAAGCAATGAAGTGGGGCATGCAAATGCCATCCAGCAAGAATAGGAAAGAATATGGGATTTGCGGAAAAGGTTAAGACCAAATGACAAAAACGAAACGGATAGATATTAAGATTAATCGTCAAGATCTTGGACTGTAAGTAGGATACGAGATCCCAGAACTGATTTATGTACACATTAGACTTGATGCAATGCGTATGTAGCTGGGACATTAATGGCTTAAGAGAGCCTGCTAATTGGAATTAAGATTAATCATCAAGGTCTTGGACTGTAAGTAGGATGCAAGATCAAATCCCAGAACTGATTTATGCACACATAGCTGGGACATTGAATGGCTTAAGAAAGCCTGATCATTAGAATTAAGATTAATCACCAAAATCTTGGACTGTAAGTAGACTGATCCTAATCCCAGATCTAATTTATGTACATATTAGACTTAATGCAACGCGTGTATAGCTGGAGCATTGAATGGCTTAAGAGAGCCTGATGTGAGGTTGCCCGAAGCTCACCGCTTCGACGCCATCCTCAAACCTCACACAGTTGGCCTTTCGTACAGCATTCGCGCCTGCACGCTGAATGCGTGCGCTCTCTCTCGATCGATCAACGCCTCAGAGAGGAAGCCGCACGGCTTCAAAGCTCCAGTTTCAACAAATAAACAACGTTCTCAATGCAACAGTTCGAGTTTCAAGAACCCTGGAATTTGCGAAGAGCAATCCTCGCAAAGATGTGGCGCCCGACGGGTTGGATGGAAACAGGACTTGGGTAACAAAAACTTTCAAATCCCGTCTTTGCGAGGATTGCTCCTCGAGGATTGCAAATTCCAGGGTTCTTGAAACTCGAACTGGTGCAATGAGAACGTTGTTTATTCCTTGAAACTGGAGCTTTGAAGCCGAGCGGCTTCCTCTCTTGAGTCGTCGATCGAGAAAGAGCGAGCGCACATTCGGCGTGCAGGCGCGAATGCTGTGCGAAAGGCCAACTGTGTGAGGTTGAGGGTGGCGTCGCAGCAGGGAGCTTCGGGCAACCTCACACGTTCCCCTCCTCCACTTAAAGGAGTGCCTGTCACCTCATGTGCATTCCCTCGTTACAGTTGTCCTCGTCCTCGTCACTTAAGGATCCAGGGTTCGAGTCCCTGTTCGGGCGCCACGTCTTTGCGAGGATTGCTCCTCGTAAAATCCAGGGTTCTTGAAACTCGAGCTGGTGCATTGAGAACGTTGTTTATTCGTTGAAACTAGAGCTTTGAAGCCGTGCGGCTTCCTCTGTGAGGCGTCGATCGAGAGAGAGAGAGAGCGCATTTGGCGTGCAGGTGCGAATGCTAAGGCCAATTGTGTGAGGTTGAGGGTGGCGTCGAAGCGGTGAGCTTCGGGCAACCTCACACTGATAATTGAAAATAATGATGCAAGATCAAACCACAGGATTGATTTATGTACACATTAGACTTAAAAAAGGAAATACTGCATACATAGCTGTGGCAATGAAAGGCTCAAGAGTGCCTGATAATTGGAATTAAGATTAACTTTTAGCCTTCTAAGCACTTTTTGTAATGCTTAGTTTATGAAAGGAACATAGTAGGTGATCAATGTAGTGATACTGTAATTTATTTATTTTTTCATTTTTCTTTTCTTTCATCTTTTTTTTTAATAAATTAAACCACTGCTGCCAATATCCAATCCTGTTTTAATTTTAAACAAAAAATTTGTGAAAGAAACTTTTTCGAACACACTTGCGGCTACATCATTTCATTCTTCATCGCATTTTTATTTACGGTATTTTTGTTTGCAATTTATTTCAGAAAAGGACATAAGGCTTGGCTGTTTTTTCGTGTCCCATAGCCAGCACATCTCAAGTGCCGGCAGAGGACCTCGGATTTCAGGTCTGGAAACAGGGGGTGAGGAAGAAGACGAAGACGACTGGGATACGCTATTTCCTACCAAAAAACCTAACAAGGGGCTGGGTATTCAAGTCGGTCAGGACACCGCATCCAGCGTCAGCAGCGATGAAGGAATTAACCAGACGACTGGTATGATACAGTGCCGAATATCGTGCCGGGCACGATTCTATCATTTTGCAGGACGGGATACTCGAAGCCGTACGAGTGATAAGTGTTACTGTTACCTTGTATTGCCCTATTCCACTGAGAAACGGAGCGATGAAGAGTGTGATTCAGATGCCGACCGAGGTGATGAAGATAAACTCGAAGAATCCAGACTGATAATTTATCGCCTGGGTGATCCTGATAGGAATTGAGACTATATTTTACTTCAAAGCAAGTTCCCTAAGATTAGAGATTAAGAGAGGTGTTGTAATTTGCTATGTATATGATTACTGAACAGTAGGGTGCTAAAAGAGACACAGTTTATGTAGTAACAAATTGCATTAAGACATCTTGATAGCGGTGAAAGAAGAGAGAAATTCAAATGCTTCGCCGCAGGGCCCCCACATCCAAGTTATAGGGTCTGGGACTAACTACAACAGCAGGCCCCCTCTCCTGACTGAAATCGTAAAAAGGTTACAATGTGTTACAATATTCGTCGGCCACAATTGTGCTCAACAGGTTGGTTCATTCATTAATCCGGGCTGCTTACGTTTGTTGGCTTCTTTGCCTGACAAGCTGACAGTATACGTGCTCCTGCTCTGTGCTCGTTGCCGTAGGATTGGAGTTGTTGTTTGATGGGAGCATAGAAATATTCACAATACCCACAAATCGAGTATGTTACTCATAGTCTTCAAAACTCACAATTGCGATAAACAATTTTTGTAGGCCGTGCGGGGTACAGCAGGGTGTAGGCCTTGAGTGGCCGGGCCTGGGTACAGCGGGTCCACCTGACCACCCCCCCCCCCCCCCCCCCCGTTGTGGGGGCCCTGCTTCACCGTTAAACAGAAGATAACAAACTAGTAGTAGAATCTGATTTATAGAAGCTTACATTTCTTAGGACAGTATGACAGAAATAGCGACTGGACATTCATTCTAAAGTAGGACTTGATTCAGTGGTGGTGGAACAGAAAAATTGTGATAAAGGACAGGAAGAGTAAACTAGAAGATTCTGATTTGTAGTGGGATTCTAAGGACAGTCTAACAGAATAACGACTATTGTGAAGTAGGATTGGAATGGATGGTGAAGAACAGAGAATTTCTGATAAAGTACAAGAAGAGTCCAAACTAGAAGATTTGGATTTGTAGTGGAATTCTAAGGACAGTCTAACAGGAATAACGACCATTCTGAAGTAGGATGTGAATCGATGGTGGAGGATTGGAGAATTTCTGAAAAAGTACAAGAAGAGACCAAACTAGAAAAATCTGATTTACAGTACGTATCTAAGGACAGTCTAACAGGAATAACGATTAACCATTCATTCTAAAGCAGGATTTAAATCAGTGGTCGAGGAACAGACCTATTCAGATAATGTAAAACAAATAGGACAAACTGTAAAACTCTGGTTTGCAAATCCTATTAGGAGATTCTGAGAGGAATGAAGATTGCTTATTCACTCTAAAGTAGGATCTTAATCAGCGTTGGAAAAACAGAGAAATTGAGATGATTGCCAATTAGAAGGAAGAGCACTATCTCATTTGCGATACATTTCTTAGGAGAACCTGACAAGAATAACACGGGTTTTCATTTTAAGTTGGAGTTGAGTTGCAGAAGTGATCAAAGAATGTAAAGTAAATTCAGATTGATACAAAGAGTACTGAGTGAAAGAAAATTTGATTTGTAATGTATATTGCTTGGGAAATCCTGCCAGGATTAAGATCACTTTAAAGTGGGATTGTCATCAGAGGAGGGATTATCATAGGAGGAATGATGATGTATGACACGCAAATGCTCTCCAAAGGAAAGCTAAATGAATGAAGGAATCTAGACCCAAGAGAGCTTGATAGGAGTTAAGTTGACCTTTTATTTTAATACTGACCCTTTAACCTTTGATCTTTTAAGAAGGATTTGATGTAACACTTTGTTTATAAAATGCATTTTGTTTATGTGATGTGATGTTATAATTTACTAACTGATTACTCATCAAAAATTGATGGGGGGATGGGAGTGGGAAATTGACTTGTGCCAGTGCTGAAGAATATTTTAAGACTCAAACTCTGATTAAGTACAACACTAAGGCTGCAACCTCAATAAGCCTGGTTCAAGGAAGAATGCCTGAAGGATGGCAGAAATCCAGGGTTTATTCCTGGGCCACGTGGTATACCCTCTGGAGATGTTAATTGTCCAGCGGTTCAAGGATGCTCTAGATTGGGCTTCTAGCAGAGTGGCACACTTCAGCAAGAGTTGTAGCTGGTTAGGGGACTAGCTCCCATAGTGAGGCTGAAGGGGGCTGCAATGCCTAATTTTCACTAGAGCTGCAGCCAGTGCCCACCACAGGTGGTGCAAGATACTTCCTGTAGCATATCCTGATATCTCATGAGCCACTTCTGCTAACAGCCACCCCAAGTTTCAGGCAAGGTCTGAGCCACCTTAACAACTAATCTCCAGGACTGGACCATACATCAGAATACATAGCATATTTTCACTTATTTTTTGTAACGCAGCACCAAAAGTGTTCCAGTTACTTCAAACTAGCAAATTTCGAATGCCTGTAGGGCAGTGACACGACGTAGTGTTATTGTATATAACTCTATGGTGGAGCCAGTTACTGGGTTAGCTGCAAGGTGCACTGGTGGGGGAAAAGAAGAGCGTCTTACTGAAGCCAATGCTATTAGACTGGATTTCTTAGGCCTAAAACGCGCGATTTTTGTCGATTTGTTGGCAGTTGCTGACATTTTTAAACAAGTGGAATCTTTATTTTTCAATTACAACCTAAGCAGCATAAGGGATTGGAGAAAACAACGGTTTTTTAAGCCTATGAAATCCACTCTCAAAGCACTGGCTTGCCTAGAAGTGCCGTTGTTTAACCCACCATTTCAATCTAGTGCTCCTTGCAGGTATCTCTCTTGTAGCCATATGACGTCACTTGGCGCGGCTCTGGCATTCTTCCTGGGGCAATGAGTTGGTGCGTGTGCGTCTCATTGCCCAAGCCTGAGGAAGAATGCCAGTATAGGCATTCGAAAATTTGCTAGTTTGAAGTAACTGGAACACTATTGGTGCTGCGTTACAAAAAAATAAGTGAAAATAAAAGCAGTATATGTTCGTCGCATTTTGCTGAGACTGGTGTTAAGAGAAGAACGCTAAGAGTCAATGCAGTCCCCGAACCACACAAGGTATGATCAGTTAAATTTCATGTAGAGTCTTTTAAAATTTTAAATAAAAACTAATGCCTTAAAAGAAAACTTACTATAAATCAATGGTTTTCAACCTATGGGTCGCGACCCCAAGTCAGGTCGCGGATGTCCTCTCGGGGTTCACGATACATATGCAGGAAAAAAAAATATTTTACTTTTTGTTAATTTTATAATCTAGAAATATTTTTTTCCTGCAGTTTAATGAAAAAAAAGCATTGGCTTCCCCACTACTGAAGCTCACACCACACCCTCAGACCCCTAGTTGTGAAACCGACGGGCGAAAGAATTTACTTGGGGTGGCGGAAAATAATTTTTTTAGGGGGGGGGTCACGGTTTAAAAAAGGTTGGGAACCAATGCTGTAAATACTCACATATAAACCGACTTAACCACCCCCCCCCCCTCCCCGGCGTTTTTCTGATCGTTCAATAAAAAACATTGTGTTTTAACCACGCTACAACTTTTTAAATGGTTACTGAACTAACAAAAAAAAAAACTAACAATAAAAAAAGTTAAAAGAAGTACCATTATGCATTCCTTCGCTTGGTGCAAGCAAACGCTAGATGGTACTACATAGCACTAGATGATTTCAGATTTCGTCTGCTTTCAATCGGTGATAGTGCCACTTTAAGGCCAGCGAATTCTGAGTTTAGTAACGCAGTCAGTGAGTTACTCATTCAAGGTTTAGCATCTCCACCATAAAAGATAAATAGATGATAAAAAAAAATCCATCTGCTCGTTAGAATTTTCTTTCAATCTTAATGAAAAATGTAATGTATGGTCTGCTGCACAAACCATGACAGACGTGTAGGTAGAAAACAGACCAGCAAGACAATTAAAAAAAATTGTTCTTTCAGCAAAAAAGAGCACTGGCAGTGTTGGAATACGCCCACTTAGGGAAGAATCAATATTTGCGAATGTGGTTGGGCCGGCTGAATGGTGGGGGGGAGGGGGGGCGGGAGCTTCTGCATTCAAAGTAGTTGGGGCGTGGAGTTTCTAGTTGTCTTTTTTAACTGCTTATGCATGCATAAAACAGTTATTGAGATACTGCTGGAAGGGAAAAATGGCTCGCGTCGCAACGTCACTAGGGACTAGGGGGGAGGGGGGGCGATTGCCTTGGGATCTATACTAAGATCAACGGATTTAAGGGGAAATTTTTTTCCCCAAGCTGTGCCGAAATATTATTAATTTTTTTTGTTTATTTACATTTTGTTTTATAAATCTAAGTATTTCCGACTGAGGTCCATTTTTCAGAATGAGATGTTTGCTTCGGTGTGATGGTGGGTTGGTGGTTGTTGATGGCGTTTACGCGTTGCGATTGTGTCCTCCGTTATACCCCAACCACTGTTACCCACTATGAGCCGTTAGCTCATGATTTTTTTTAGCATAAGCAGTTATTGTATTTATTTAAATTCTTGGTGTTTTCTTTTTTTTGAAGTAGGTTGTGGTCCGGGTGGGGGTTAAAAAGTTTTGTGAAGTCTACACATCACAAATCTGTAGCTCTAAAACTTATTACATCCCCGCCCGCCCCCCCCCCCTCATAAATATTGACTCGTCCCTTAGGCCCATTCTAATTTTTTATTTTTTTATTACTGCTAATTCCTGTCTTGTTGCACTCATTCAGGAATTGTTAGGACATGTTAACAGATTTAAGTTTTACTTTTATTTTTATTGTGTAATTACTGGTCTTCAGGACTAATTTAGCATACTTGTAATCCAACAGTATTCATGATTTTGAAGTGGGTCTAGTACTATAACCTACCGAGAATTCATTACTGTAATGTCCCTGATGGACCCCATTACAGATTAGCCCACGTCTCCCCCCCCCTCCCTCCCCAGTCCCAAATCCCCCACCGCACACACGAAGACCCGATAAACAACAACTGCTTTCTCTCTTATACAAAAAAGAATTCGGGTACAAATTAGGTCTAGGCAATCGGTAGCAAAGCTACGACAAGTACAGAAAACATCATGTAAATCGGATTACCAGTTCAATATCAATTAAGTCTTGAGGACCAAAAAAAATATATGTAAGGAGGCGTTGTGTTAACTTTACGGCTTGCTCCCAGGAGGACGAACCAAATTTTCACACAATAATTAAGGAGGTCGTGGCTTGTTTGTTTCGTTATAAGAAATGGCGTTGTGCATTCCTTCGCTTGATGCTAGATGTGGCCCTATTTTGCCAATTTCAATCCAAGACCCGCTGAGATAGTAGCTGTGCACCACTCACAGCAGTAGTGGAGCACAGCTACTATCTCAGCGGGCCTTGTTTCAATCGGTGGTAGTGCTACAAAGTCCCGCTAGCGATTGGCTTTTTGCTATCTAATAATGCTGCAAAAGTAGAAGACTTCCCTTCGCCAGACTGCCTAAACAGATAAATTTTACGCCTACCCAACAAAATTAAGTAATAGATATTCGTGAGTAACCGCCGATTATTCACGGATATAGTTTTTAATGGTAACTGGTGTGACGTCAAGCTAAAGTAATAACTTATTTGAGTATAAAAAAATGTATTTGTGAATTATAATGAATTTAAACATTTTACGTATCATGGCCTTCGAAAACCACAAGCCAAACTCAACCAGTCTGGAGGCAGTGCAACGTTTGTTCATGGGCATTCTGTGTGTTAACGGTTTCAAACTCTCTCCAGACGGATGCGTTTGGTTGAATTTGGATTGGTAGTTATCGAAGCGCCCAATGACTGATGTAACGGAAACTTCCGGTCTAGAACTTCCTGTCTAGGCAAGTAACAGCTACGGGAACGCGTGGATTTTTTTTCCCTCTGGCCTTGTTTCGGAATTCCTTGTTTAAGGTAAGCCGTATTTCTTCGACTTCACTAGTTTAAATAACATTAGACAGTATAAAACGCATTGTGGGCTTCAATAGTACTATAGTAGTTTAGATGTATTTCACAGTGTCAGTGGCCTAGTATTTGTACCGTCGGAACGAAAGGTTGCCGGGTTGGTTAATTCTTCATGGGTGGGGCCTAGCATACTGCGCGAGGTTTTTTTTCTTCGTGTCAGTACGAAAATTGTCGCAGGTTGCAAATGTGCTTGTTGACGCTGGTGGCAATGGGGTGTGCTGGTTGAATTTGTGTTGTGTACGGGTAGTTTTGCAAAGTCGGTCATTATAGTATGTCATATGGTGGCACCTTGGACTGGAGGAACAGCGGTTGTGTAGACCCCGGAAAAAGTGTTTAAGAGTATGAAAAGAGTGTGGGTTATCAAAATTAACGGGTCCACTACCGCAGAAGCTCCGAGCAAGATGGCTGGCCTATCTAGATTCCGGCGCGTGAAGTTTAGAAAGGTTTAAGATTTTGATTGCGGTTTCTGGTGTTATGTGGCTAGTTTAGGTTAGGTTAGGTAAATTTGGAAAAAAAAACTGACCTTATTTTCGAGAAAAGCGACCTTAATTTACCCTTTACACCAACGGAGATAATTCAACCAACGTATACAGATCGATGGTGGACGCGCTTGGAGCCGCTGTGGAAGTGGTTCCCCGAGGTTTTGTGGGCATGAAAACCGAAAACGAAACAAACCGAAGTCTAAAAAATGAAACCGACCCATCCCTAGTATGGGGAGGGATTTGTGACGGGGAGAGGGGGGGGGGAGTGGGCTAACCCGTGATACTCACATCGGGGATATTACAGTAATGAATTCTTGGTAGTTTTGTATCAACCCACTTGAAAATGCTCGACATTTATTTGAACATCGGACCGATAGTAGTTGAAAGCAACGTTCACCCCAAACCTCTGTTACTTTAAAATAAAATCATGATTATTGTTGGATGATAGTATACTGAATTACTGAAAACCAGTTAATTACATAAAAAATATAACACTAACACTTACCTGCTAGCCTATCCTAATGAGTATAACAAAACTATCACAGTGAAATTAGGGATTAAAATGAAATTATGCGTTACAATATATCAGCGGGGGGAGGGGGGTGGGGACGCGGACACATTTTAGAACTATAAATTTGTCTTGACTCTCACCCCTTATCGATGTTTCTCAAAGCCTTGTTACCTCCCTCCAGCCACTTCGTATTCTGTAATTTAATCCAATGAACGTTGAAGTGTGACCAGTTGGTTAAATCTACTTCCCAATTTTTGTTCTTGACACGAAACACGTTAGCAATCGGTTTGATAAAAAAAAAAACTTACTCCTTGCCCCACTGCGTTTCGTTCCCCCCCCCCTTTCTCCCACAAACGGTTTAGTTTGCGCACCCACTTTCGTAAATATTGACTCTTCCCTAAGTATAGGCATTATTCAGAATTGCTAGTGTTTGTTTTTTTTGTTTTTTGTGTGTGTGTGTGGGGGGGGATTTTTGTTATAGTCTTACTGTTTTTTCTACCTACACGTTTGTTTGGTGGTGTAGCGGACCATACGACTGTGTTTTCGATTACGATTGAATGGAAATTTTAACGAGCAGATGAATTTATTTATTTGATTTATTCATCTTTAGTAAGTTTTTTTTGTTGTGGTGATTGGAAAAAAAAGCACGGGCGAGGATTATGGATAGCCGATATTAATATCGGTATCTGTATTTATCGGTATTTTTGCCGTATCGGTATCGGACCACCGTAAGGCTTCCGATACAGATATTCGTTATGCCAAGAAACGCAACAGTTTTCCCTTCAAAATTGACACCAAGCACGACAAAAGCAATAATCAAGTGAGAAAGGAAAGCCATTAGCTCAGTTTGTAATGAAAATGTAGCATGCGATGGTTCCAATGCTCTTGAGTTTTACAACGACAAACTTAAAATCTAACTGAAGAAGATGAATGTACTGAAGCCATAAACAGAAATAAGTATAGGTTATCGCCTGATTCCCGAATGCTGAGGACTAACAATGTCGAGGGCCACAGGCTCGAGCGATTGTTAGTTCTTTGCACGAGGGAAGCAGGCGATAACTTATTTATAAGGCAGGCCGGGTGTTGTTTAAGATTATTAGAATACTAGTTGTGCCCGTGCGCATGCTGCGCACCCACCCTACCCACCACTCACACATCCCTGCTCCCCCTTCCCATACCGCACCCCGTTCCTGCACCCCCATAGTGTGGGTTCTTAATATCTCTCCGCTTCCCTCTGGCACCTCAAGTGTTTGGTCTTTGGTTTTAAAATTATCAAACCGAAGACCGAACATGTGAATGGCTCCCACATATGGCCTCCCCCCCCCACACAATTACTTTAACCCCCAATTCCCACATTCCTGCTGCCGCCCGGATTTGCATACGTGTCCCCCCCATACACGCTTGCCCGCCTCCCCCTCCCCGAAAACGTCGCCCCGTGACATTCTCCCTTTGGTGCAGCCCCGTGACATTCTCCCTTTGGTGCAGCCCCGGAAAAGTCGCTGGCGTGTGTTTGACTGAAGGCTAAAAAAAAACCATATCACTGAGAAATCCAGCATTCGGTGAGCAAGTAATCCCATGTTTAAGTTAATCCTTTGAAACAATTCACTTCGGTAGCATGCATTGGCCGCTACACACATTTGCCCTGGCACCTTCTTCCGTACCCCCCGAAAACGCCGCCCCGTGACATTTTCCCTTTGGTGCAACCCCGGAAAAATCGCATGCGTATGTTTGACTGAAGGCTAAAAAAAAGTCCTGAGAAATCCAGCATTCAGTAAGCAAGTAACCCTACGTTTTAAGTTAATCCTTTGAAACAATTCACCTCGGTATCGTGCATGGCAACATTGTTTCAAGCAGCGATTGTTGCCGATCACTTAAAAACAATTCAACTCCTTTCTGGAAGTGAACATTTAGGAAATAAATGCGCCTTTCGATCGTATCAAGCTGCCAATTTCGAGGCCGGAAATTAAGAACCAATCGTCGTTTGGTTTAAAGTTGTGTGGTTTAGTAGACACGGGTTGTTTTTTTTTTAAGCTCAAACGCCGACAATGGCACAGTCCACGCGACTAACACTTTGTTGGCGGCTTTGGCACCACAACAATACCAAAAAACGAACCCAAAAACGATGCGGCTGGTCTGGTAAGTGGCGCCATCTCTTCAAAGACTTTGAAAAAAGTGTTATAACCCGAACGTGTAGTCCAGGGCCGTCAATAGACGGCGACATGACAGGTTTGGTAAATGGCGCCATGTGTTCGAAGACGTTGGAAAAGTGTTCCAACCCGAATTTGAAGGCGAATCCCGTTAACAGATGGCACTACAGGGTGGGGTACTTGATTGTACGACGGAATGGCGTGGCCGGTGATTTGGCCGCTTGCTGTCTATTATATATGTAGATTGGGAGTATTTTTGATTCCAGCAATAAAAGATATTTGGGAGTCATGGCTGATGGTCGTATAATACAGGATGGTCCACAAAAATAACTGCCGACCCAACATTTTTAAGTTTAACTTTTCTAGTTAGCACCCCTCAGAAACATGAGAGGACCGAAATCTTCCCCTTTCATTAGATTTGATTTCTGTCCTCTTCTGGTTCTGAGGGGTGCTAACTAGAAAAGTTGGACTTAAAATTTTGGGTCGTCATTTTTTTGTGGACCACCCTACATTTGCTGTAATAACTTCTCGCTATCTTGGCCTACCCATACTTACCCACGCTTGCTGTCTCGGCTTACCCAGGGTTGTAGTAATATTCATTATTGCTATACATTCAATTAATACTTTATTCACAACGGAAGCGCCAGTTTTCCCCCAAATGGGTCTTGTTATAAGAAATGACATAGACAATAATAATACATCTGGAGAAATACACTTCCACTGAGTAAGGTCATAGTAAATACTGTTAATAATGCACCGAGCCAAAGTATTTCGACTGTAAAAATCTGTACGGGTTACAGGAAATAGCTGGTCCTCGTTTGTTCGACTGTTACACAACAACAACAACAACAATTTCACAATATTTTTTTACAAAAGTGGTCCCATTTTGTTGCATAAGTTGAGTATATATGTTAATAACCTAAACAGTGCTACACACATTTTAACCCATTCAGCATTTAATGATTTTTGTTAATAGTTGAAATGTGGGTATGGGGTTGTTAGGTTGATTGAATTCACTTGATTTTTTTTTAATATGTCATTAACATAAACCTTAAAAAACGTGCCAACAAAACAGAAAATACGATGAAAACCCACCTACATTGTTCTCCTCAGCAAAAATATTCGTTGCATTACGTAGTGGCAAAGCCAGGAATTGAGGGTGGGGGTGGGGAGGAAATTATAATTCAAAATGGTATCTGAGAATTCAGTAAGGGTTTTAAGGGGGGGGGGGGTTTAGTTCGCCCCCCGCCCGGATAATTTTGAACAATTTGACTCTCATTAAAACTTTAAGAAACTTAATTTTTGGAATTTGATCGTTTGCATTAATGCCTTGAGTTTTTTTGCCAATTAATTATACCAGGGGTAGCATAAATATAAGGACGTGTATATAATGCGCTCCTGATTCTACTCTATAACTTTTGGCGTTAACCCCTCTCTCAGCGGGGGATACGTCAATGAAACACAAGCATCTATGTTTTCTTAGAACAGAATTGAAATTGGTTCACGACGGTAATTACTTATGGCAGGAGCCTATAGAAACAACTGCTTATGGTCATAACTTTTGGGGTTATTTTCGATAGGATTGATTTACATAATAACCCCCCCCCCCTTGTTTTTTTTCACGGAAAGTGAAACCCACGCTCATTGGTTGTTGAGAAAAGGATGATAAATTTCAGGAAAAAAAGTTGCTTTTTTGGTTAATCAGCGTAAGGTAGAAAAAGAAGTTATTGCAAAATTGTTAACCTAAAATAAAAAAAAAAACTCTTCCTTTTTTTTTAGAAATACGAAATAACTGTTTCAGTTACTATCAACAATTTTTATATAAATTTAAAAAAAAATCGATTAAATCGCCCCAGAGTAAATCTGGTAAATAGTTTTCATTTAATTTTAAATAAATCATGATTTTTTTTTTGTTAACCCTGGGAGTTCTTCTACTCTTTCCAAATATAATGGAATTGGTAAGTTGAAGTAAGAAATATCCAACGTCACTATTTTCATTATAGCAATCAACACGCGTTTGATCAAGGAATTCAATTCACGCAGAAATCCCGTTCTTCCCCCCTAAGGGTATAGTGGACACGTCCCACGCCCTTAATGTAGAAAATCGGGTCATGGCTTTAAAAGCCTGTAACCAAACATAGTTGAGTCCAGTTGGCCTAGTCCTGCACAATTATTTCCGGAATTATTTGCCTAAAATACGAGCGGCAGCTAGGCAAATTACGAGTGGGCCGTAAGCATGTCCACCATATTTCCTTGACTCGTACCATCGTCTCAATGCGTTTGTAACCGAGTAACTGTTTATGTGGGTGTAACGGAATCGCATCCGAATGCCAAACCACCTTATGAAATTGCTTTTCTTCCGACACCCAAAGATTGGAGAACACTCACTCCACAAACGGGTGTTTACAATGCCAACAGAAACGATAAGGACGTAATGCGCTTCGTGTCCTTATCGCTTCTGCGGCTCTTGCAAATATACAATCGTTCGTAGTGCTTTCTCCAATACGCACCCAACTGGTTGTGTCTCATTTGAGGACAAATAAGGTGGTTTGACTGACTTACTACAACAATAAGCATTTTCAAGTCTCTTAAATACCATAACACGCCTTTTTAACTCTCTTAAATACTATAACAAGTCTTTTAACTCTCGTAAATCTATATAATCTTGGAGGCCGGCTAAAAGGAAGGCTAAAAGGAAAACCACTTCTTCCCTCCTCGCGCCCGCATTGAAAATGCACTCTCCCACTCGACCTGCATGGAAACAGGAGGTAGGCATGAGTGGTCGATCACCTCAATAAAGGTTTAATCTGACAAGTCGTCGGGCCGAACTATCACTTCTCCCCTCCTCGCATCCACATTGGAAATGAGCTCTCCCATTCTACCTGAATGCAAACAGGAGGCAGGCATGGGTGGTCGATCAATCTGACAAGTCGTCGGGAAGAGTGCCGGGAAAATGTCCCGGGAAATGTCTCCGTAAACTTAATTCATGACCGGCCCCGTGCATAGCACGGGCTTCCTCTAGTACACTAATAAGCCTCTTTAACTCTCTTAAATACACTAATAAAGCCTTTTTAACTCTTTTAAATACAATGTGTTAAATATGCTTATTATTGTACTTAAGAGAGTTAAAAAGACTTTTACTTTACGCTAAACACTTTTCAACTACATTGAGTTTTTGGTAGATCCCTAAGAAAGATGGATACACACGTATACCGCCCTTCCCTTCAAACATGTAATTTGTGATGGTACCACTTGAATTTTAGGCAAATAACTGACAATTGTACAGTTGACTAGGTAAATGGTTTTTAATCATACGTCCTGGCTTTTTGAGGGACCTAAGGTTTAGAACTGGGTGGGAGTGGCACACAACATGGAAGAACGGGTTCAGCACGAAAAAACAGGTATGAACAAACTTGCTTTCTTGGACGAACTGCTTTTTCATGTCTCGTAAATAGTCACTGGATTTCAAGAGTTTTTCTAAGTGCAATCTACTTGCTAGTGATCCTGCAAATTAGTAATTAATGTTCAAGTTTAATGGCTTAAATTTGTTCCGTAAGAGCATGGTTAAAACCATGTTTGAGAGGTTGAATTTTCCACTGCCGTACAACCTGGTGCCGTATTCGGGTTTCAGTGTAGCGTGTTTGTTGCTCGCACAGCAACATGTCGTAACGGAGAGTGTTCAGGATACATGGAATGTAACTTACACGGGTAGTTTGTTTACTTTTAATGCTCGAGGGACTTGTGGTCGTGTATTTGTGTGGTCCCCTATCTTTCAAACCTTTCTTTGTCAATGGCATGTATACCGTCCTGAAAATGTACCAGAAACCATTAGATCGATCGAGTAGACCTGAGTGAGGCAAATGGTTACTTATGTCACCACCTAACCTGTTGTCGGATTAAATGTTAATTAAAACAGGAGAGGAAATTCCGTAGTGCTTACACATACCTGGAGGAGAATTTGTGACTGAGACCCATACTGAAACGTCTTAGATACATTCACATTAGTTCAGTCTTAGTTTATAGAGGGTGCCACGTGTTTTAAGTGGGAATTTCTACTCAGTTTTAAGCCTAAAATTAAACTAACTAAATGAAACTAGCTTAAATTTAATTATTATTTAGCCTAGCTTAGTTGTAATTTAGTTTACTTTAGATTTGGGCTGAAAACTGTGCAAAAATTACCAGATGGAACACGTGGCGCCCTCTGAAAACTCGGACTGAACTAATGGGGACGAATTTAACATGTTTCAATAGGGACTGTTTAGAATTACAAATTCTCCTCCCAAACCCTATAAATTCTTGCACATACTGATATTAGGTGAAATGAAAAATTAACTTTCAAATTCGTAAATGGTCTTCATCAATGGACTAAACAAAATACTGAATGGGTTAAGTAATACACACAATACGAACACATACATTGGTCGATACAGCAATTGTACAAACTACACCAATCAAACAGGAAAGAAAAATACATTCCCAGTAATTAGAATTCATGATAGCACAAACTGTGTACGGCTTCACGTTTGGTGCACGTTGTAAACTGAATACCGTAAAATGCTTTGTTTCAGTTACACGATAGCCATATATTACATTTTAAGTTAATGCTGCACACATTGTGTGTAACCAAAATTGTGGATATGTGACTCGGGAGGTCTAAGGAATCTTTACAAAATAGGCATAACATTTTGAAAAGCGACGATCCGATGAGTAAGACGACGTATTAACTGGAGTTTAATGTCTGCTATTATCACACGCTAGCTGAGCTTGTAAGTGCTTATGCTACATACTTGATTTATGAACTGGGCAGAGCCAGCACAGAACTAGTCGATTGGTTAACAATTGTTACCAGTTCCGTGATGTATTACCATTTCCATGTTCTTGTTTTCAGAAAAGGCTGATAATTTTAGCAGTAACCGAGGTAACTAAGTTTAAACCAAGATTCATGCCAGTCTGATAAGCGGTTTTAAAAAATTGGCTGGACAGAAACATGGTTTTAAGAAATTGGCTGGACAGAAACACGGTTTTAAGAAATTGGC
>JAHWFP010252713.1:19164-30075 GCA_023313725.1 Lithobius niger | reverse complement strand
ACATTGTGCTCATTGAGCGTCTCTTGTTTAACATACTTCGTTCCAGTGCTTACCTTTTCCTAATCCTAAACTTACAGCCATATTCCAGAAATCCACTGAAGTGTAATTGTGAGAGTGAGAGGGCAAATGTAAGTGCAAACATCTAAGGTTAGGGTAAACAATTTTAGTACAGCCACAAAAGCGAATGTGATTGTCCTAACAATTGAGAGTATTTCTATAGATGCATTTTGACCCTTATCCCCACTTTTAGCCCCACTCACACTTAAGTGGATTTCTGGACTACGCCTGTTAGTAAATGAGTGCAGATGATTTCCATGGCGTTAGAGAACGTTTTACGTCGCAAAAAAAAACGTTTATTGATTGCTGTAACCACTTCCAAAAGGCTGTTACCGTAGCGGGTAGTTAAAAAGGGGTGTGTGCCATCTCGTGTGGGCTTCGAGTCCCGCCCTATCATTTCTCCTCTTGCGGTGCGTCAAGGCAAACAACTACAAGTTAGTAAGACGATCTCCCGAAGTGAGTGAGAGTGGCGTCATCTCGGTAAGTTATCTCACTTGCCGGGATCACTATCACTTGCATGTTTACAGTCGTAGCCTGCCTAGCCAGCCACAAGGGAGCCTCTTAACCATTTTTAGCTGGCCTATGGCCACCTCTCATCTCAAGGCCAACGTTCTCATCGTTATTTAGTTGCTTGCGTTCCGACAATAAGAGGTATGATCCCCTCCCCCACCCGAGCCCCAACTGGGTACGAACCCCCCCATCCCCCCTCAAAAATTGTTCATGGAATTCGCCATTATGCTACAAGCCCTTCCCCCCTTACAAACAAGCAGTTGCACCGACTAGCTAGTCGCAACCGGGATTCTGCCACTTCCGCCACTTTCGAAAATGTTGAGGCGCACACCTCTATCACGCACTGCAACAAGCTCTCCATTATACAATCTAAAAGTAGTAACCATCAGAATTGCCGGTTAAAAATGTATTAGTTAAGCCTAGTTTTAGATTTTAGCAGCAACTGTCAGCTTTTAGGTCTAAGTTTTATATGCCGTTTTAATTTCGTAAGTATCAGCTAACGACGAGTTAGATTCGAGAGTATGCTCTTAACCCCCCCTTCCGTGGGCATCCCTGATTCGCGAGTCTCTGTTCAAACACTTTCTAAATCTATTCTACGTCTTCTCATTTTCAATATTAGGAACTTAAAAACAGTGGCGTGCCAGGAGGGGGAAAAGGAGGCAATGCCCCACCCTTTTTCGGAAATTGCCCTTAAAAAAATAGCGTTTTGTACCAGCACTTGCTGGTACGGTGGTGCCTGAGAAAGAGCCTTAAGGACTAAAAAAAAAGGCAAAAAAAAGGCCTGAAAAGGACAAAAAAGGCTAAGAAAGGGCAAAAAAATAGCCAAAAATCCCAAGAAAAGCATGTCCATTAAAAGCAGGGCAAAAAAGGCCTGAAAAGGGCAACTATAAAAAAGGGTGAGAAAAAGTCCCTAGAAAAGAATGTACCCTTTTACTAAAAGTTGCGCCATCTTGCTCAACTTTTCTCCATTATAGTTTCGTAAGAAGTCTAAAGACTGTGTCTGTAAAACCTGTCAATGACCGTTGTTTCCAAAACGTCTTTGTCCTTCCTCTTTTAATTAAAGTTTGAAGTTAAATTTCCGAACAATCTGCAAATTTTCTTGTAAGGATTGCAATTCCATTCTTACAAAAGTAATTCTTTGGATTGAACACTACAGATGCGTGCTTTCACTACGACTAAATAACTGCTCCCCCATGAAACTGGTTCCTTACAACAATTACAAACAATTACAGTTTTAATGAGAGAAGGCGATGACTGAGCAAAATCCTGCTTGTTAGCATTTATGTTCATCCTTAGAATTTACTTGTTGATAGACAGCCTACGAACTTGATACCTCTAATTGTTTTTTTTTTTCCTTTTTTTTTATGCTTTGTTAGTTTTTTTTTTTTTTACTAAACCTGGAAAAAAAATCCTTTGCTTTACGTTTAACGATCTGCGTGTATGGCTCGTTAACTCAGGAAACGTCGCTCACTTTATGACGTCACGCCTTTTCGCTCCCCTTTAATTTGATTGGCCACTTTTTTCCAACTTCACGAATGCGACGCCAGATTAGGCCTGACCTTAAACTTGATTTATTGTTGCATTCTTAAGTAAGCTACTTAACGCTGTCTGGTGTGTACGACATAACAAAATTAACAATAAGCACTTAAATGACAACCCAGAACGCAGTCTCTGGATAAATACAGCTTGTCTAAAATTTTTAGTTCGATTTTGACCGCAGTCTGCGTGAGACTGTTTCTTCCATGTATCATTTTTTTTTTGTATTTGATGTAAACTATTTCTTTGCATTATTTAATAATGTATTTGGTGTATTCCCTAATTAATTAAATTAATTAAATGGTTCTCGGGAGCGCACGCATGGGTTTCTTCTTAACTCATGAAACGTTTTTTATGACATTGTCTAAACAAAATATATACCGATCACGCGTCAGCACTTTTACGAAACATTTCCTGGAGCCGATGACCACATCAGCTCTCTTTTCCATTCACATGATCGCCTCGAAATGAATCGAAGGTCGTTCACAGACATGTCACAACTAAAAACTTAGATCTAAAAAATGACTTTAATCAAACATGCAACTGTTGATCACTACTGATCCTGACTTACGCTAAAACATAGATATTGTACTCCACAACAAAAAATAAGCTACTGATTTTGTTTTGTTTGAAAAAAAAGCCACGCAGTCACGAATGAAACGTAAAATAAAAACACCGCACGTTCGCGTCAATTTTTTCAGCAGCACTCCCGAGAACGACTTAATTAATTTTTGGCGGCCTCAAATAACGTCATACTGGCTGCAGAGAGAGCACCTGGAGCCGGTCGTTGAGCTAGCTGCAAGGGGCACTGGGTGCAAATGGAAGTAAAAAACAACGGCGTCTTTAGTCAAGCCGATGCTGTGAAATCAGGTTTAGGCCTAAAAAACGTATTATATTTGGCCAAACCCTTACTCTGCGAAACATGTGTTAAGATTGTAAATCGGAAAGAAAAGCTTCCACTTGCTGAAAAATGCAGCAACTGCCAACAAATCCCTCCAAAACGGCATTTTTCGGGCCAAGCAATCCGCTCTTACAGCATCGGCTTGACAAAATATGCTAATGTTTTTACCTCCACATATATCCAGTGCCCCTTATACGTAGCTCAACGACTGCCTGCAGAAAACGAATTTCGCAGGAAATGAGGCGTATAGTGTCACTGCTCCATTTGACGATGCACTTACACAGGAAACCTCCAAAACCGAACGTGACGTATTAATCTCCCGACTCAGCTCATTGGTCAATGGGCGGATGCTAATTCGTGTAGGTCCGACCATTGTTAGGGCGCGTTTACGCAAGGATAATTTTCTCGCTCACTAGTTTTTACTGGGTCAATATTAAATCTGCTGGCTGCTTCTCGCCTTTGTCGGGAATGCGGACGCAAATTTTGTCCTCGTGCCTCGCGACACGACGTACGATACTTGCAACATGAGAGCGTCGATTTATGACAACAAGAAAACAATTTTTACTGTAGTACACGACGACGGACAGATTCCTGAATACCGGCATTCGAAGGTTTGTCTTCGAATCGATAACACCGAAATGGACGCCATGTTGGATTTTAAATTCTCGCTGCGAGTAGCTATTTATTCTACCGTCGTTTGATCACTGCTAGAAGCCGTTTTTTCAGCGAGAATAGCAAATTTTGGAAATAGCGCGAAATGGCAACAATGTTGTAGCAATGTTTAAAATGACTGTTGCACTTTGTTCTTTATCCGTGTTGTTATTTACAATACATTTAATTTGTTGTCTATTACCGTAATCATTTAATAGAAACGGGAAATTATTCGTAAATAAATAACGGTTGCCTAGCAAATAGCTTTCGGCGAGCGAGAAGATCTCGTTGCGTAAACGAGCCCTTAATACGGCGTTTTCCCAGAAATGCTTGCCAGCAACATCCGCATTATTTGAGTACTTAAACCATTAGTAACCCCAGCTAGCCACAGCTCAGTAGGTCCGTTGCAAATTGTTGAATATAAACAATTATTAATGTTTATTTCCAATGAAAAAATAAATGTAAAAATTTCGAACTTGAAAATTGAAAAAAAATTGAACTTACGAAATTACTGTTTTTGCGCAAAGCACTTATGTTTCAAGGTTATCCATGACCCGATATAGGTTACGGTGACATTTATTCCACCAAATCAGCGCTGCGACATGATAGTAACGCAATTTTGGATCGAGTCCAAATTATACGTGGAATTGCTATCAGTTATTGTCAGCCAAGAAATTCTGGGAGGCCATTTCGGACAAACCAATCCAGAGAGAGATGGAGAGGAATCATCCGAGGAACGGGGAATATCAAAACCAAAGCAACACCGATCAAGATTGAGGGAAAACAAAACGTTGCTTTCTTTCGCTCGCCAAGTTCTACAATGACGCACTACCGAACTCTGCAATCATGGACTGCTCAGCAATGTGATTTACCATGTTAGTCGCCGATATGTTAGTATTATCTTTAAACTTCAGATAATAACAGCTGTACCCTAGTTAAAGCTACAATCTTAACAGGTATATTTTTCTAAATAAATTGTAATCCTTAACCCCTTCAACCAATAGCGTGCACAGACCCCCTCCCCCGAGAGGGCAGGGGCAACTTTTAGCAAAAGGATTAGTAATTTTTTTTGCCCTCTCGTTTTGACCCTTTTCTGGCCCTTTCTTGGCCTTTTTTGGCCTTTTTTAGGCGTTTTTAGGCCTGGCCCTTTCTCAGGCACTGCTGCTCCACAAATGTCTGCCCCAAAAGGCCATTTATTATTATTTTATTTTTTTTACAAAAAAAGGTTTTTTTGTGAAAAGGGTAGGGGGAATGCCCTCCCCTCCTGTGCACGCCAATTTCTTCAACTCTTGACGTAGTTTGCAGGGTTCTTTTTTTGGGTTAGTGACCGATTCGATCTCGCATCCCGTTGGTTCATAGCTCTAGCATCTAACAACTCTTCTGTGGTTTGCTCGCTTTGCTCGGGTTCCCAGGAAACCCTCCCGAAGTACGCAGTCGTCGTTAGATTTACTTATTTTGTCTTCTTGCGTAGGCATACAGGTGTGGAAGGGGTTAAAATCACTTTTCTTCTTTTAGGGAGCATGAATCCAAACTGGGTTATCTGCCTCACGACGATTTAGCGGGAGAAATCCCAGCGAAGTATCCTGGATCTTTGACATACTACAATCGACATGAGCAACGAGACACTAAAAGCCATTCTCGTCCCGAAAATGCCTTAGGGTAGCTGAGGCAAGAAAGTAGGAATGTAAGAAATCAAGAAACTAACAAAGAGGTTATAGTGTCTGCGGCCAATCTTGAGTTCGCTCCAGAATCAACACAAATAATCGATTGTATGTTTTTGGTAGCAGAGTGCCTTGTTGATATCCAAAATAGTTACAAAAACAATGGCGGCCGCGATTAAAACCGTCCCCTTCAGGAAGACGTTGCCAATCACAAAATGCGTGCAGGACTCAAGATACGCCGCGCACACAACAGTACCGTAAGTGTATAATCTCATTGTTGTCCTCCCTTTTCCTTCATAGCATTTCGGCACGAGCAGGCCCCCGTGCTCACGCCACTTATGGCATGGGAAAGATCCTGGGTTTTCCGCTTGGTTTTCTCCAGCTAAATTGTCCCTCTCATCGTCTATATCCTTCCATATCCATAAGGTGAACCAATCTGCTTGAAAAGAGACTAGGGAAGGATCTAAGCTGTTCAGAAAATCAAGAGAAGCCTTGTTTGTCGAAGAACGACAAAAAAAAAACAATCACAATTATTTAACCTAGTAGAAAATGGGTTAAAAGATAATACGCGATTTGTTAAGCCAATATAACGTGGAACCTATAGACCCTCATTTTAAATTAAAAATTCTAGACGATTGTTTGTAAGCTACATAAAAAGCCATGCATTTCGTTTAAATTCTGAACTTTTTATTTTAAACGGTAATACATTTTTCGTGGTTGCTGTAACTTGACTAAATTTACTAAGATGTGTTTTGATTCAGCAATTAACATTTCAGTGGACGTGCAATTACAATTACAGTTCGATTACAATTTCAGTGAAGTGTCGCACGGGTCGTTTGTGGTGGACTTGTTTTGTTGAAGGAATTGATTTTCAGAGTAGTTGATACGATGCTTGCATTTAATGATTTTGCGGGACTTTGTTGGCCTGTTTGTTGGATGCCAACAAAGTCTCGCAAAGTCATCAAATGCAAGCATCGTTAATTTTCGGCCGCTGAAACATTCAGGCCTTGATCACGAGTTAAAGTGAGGTGAAATATACACGCAGCTTAACAAGCGACCAATTTCGAATCAAATGCCTTCTTGCCCATGTGTTCAAAACACTTCTTAATAGGCGTAGAGGACGAAGTTGTGGGAGGCAATTTGCAGCCAGAAATCGGCCTACAGGCCAGGAGAAAGCAGCAAGAATGCTTGGAACGAACCCGCAAAAGCCACAGAAAGAGAGCTTGGGACAGCCAAGGAGCTGCATGTGCTAATGAGTTTCCCCTAACAATAAATAAAAAATTGTATTCGCTCTACTGGCTGCACCACACCCCCTGCTCCAGTTGGAACTGCAAACAATACGGCCTGGGGTTGGGCCTCCCACGCCCTAAGGGGGGGATGGGGAGGATGCAAACCATATATCAAACTCAGCCGCTCCTATCTTTCTCAGCCAAAACATAGAACTTAAAGGCGAGAAGAGATGATAGCAACTTCCGTTACCGCCCGTAAACACCCTACAGATGCTGGCTAATAATTAAGGAGTCGATGGATGATCGATTAGGTGTACGGGTAATTGCAGGGTGCACTCTACGTAGTTGGTGTATTGGAAGTTCTGAATCGTTAATAAATGTGCTAGCTTTTTAAGGTAAGTATATCTTTCGTTGAATTGACTCAAACTCAACGTAAACAGGGTAAATAAATAACATCTCGAAGTTTTAGAAAAGTTGATGTGTAACTAAAGATAAAATTAAGGACGGAAAAGCCAAAGGCTCAACAAGAGCTACATAAATACAGATGCAAACCTATTTACGTTGCCTTTTGGACTTAAATATCAGACTGCCTGAGCAGGGAATTGAATCCACGAAGCCAAGTGGCCTAAGTCCTACGGCTGAGCCATACTGACACGGCCGTCAAAACATGCTTTAAGACACAGTTGCGACCACGCGATGAAACTGTTTAAAATAAAAAAACACTTCTGTTTTTATGACAACGTATGATCTGAAGACCTTCTTAACGAATACGCTTCTGCTTACCATATGCTACGAAATAAACACGACTGTTTAAAAAATAGTACAGTTTTATTTTAAATACTTCCGTTGCCATAGGGATTTAATGTGTTTCATTTTTTGGAGTTCGGTTCTGGTTGTCCACGACTCAAGAATGGTAATAATTTACATAAAGTCTGTCATAAATTATATAGTAGCTCGAATTATATACTTTGTGTGAATTTGACAGTAACAATACAGTAGCATGAGCTTATTGTGTGAATTCTATAACCAAATTATGACACGATTAATGGCATGAATTATAGCATGTTTACATTGCTTGAATTATAAGCACACACACGATACAGTATGAACTAGATGTACCAACATAATAGACTAGCTCTTTTTTCTTTACATGATACGGCTTTTTTTAGCATGTTTTTGGTTCTGATAATGTTTAATTTGTTTACGATATTATCTCTGATAGAGGTAGTGTGTTTCTCATAATGTTTCTGTTTTCTCGGGGGGGGGGGGGATTTTGTTCCTGATACGACCCTGATACTGTTAATAATCTTTCTGATATTGTTAGCATTGTTATATTTTCATTTGCTGATTTTTAGTGGTGTTATCACTGTTGTAAGTGTGTAAGCTGAATGTCTAACCATATGTTCCAGCCTTGCTCTCAAACTGTCTCACTGTTTAAACACCATATTTCTGTTTTTTCCTCGCACCATGTCCTTGCATATTTTTATTTGTAATCCGGCACACACAAGTCCTTACAGAACTTCGGCCGATTGCGGAATAAACCTATTTTAATTATTATAAAAAAAAAATTGAAGGCACATCTTTATCATATAGATCCTTCAACCAAATTATGACATGTTTAAAGCGGTATGAATATAGTACATTTCATTGCATGAGTCATTTGCACACTCTTATGCATGCCTTTTATTATAGTGTATAGTACAAATCTTGGCCAGATACTTGTTGAATTGCCGTTTTTCACCAAATGGTAGCCTTGTAAATGGTTCGTTGTTTTTGTTAACATATAAGAGTATGACATATATAACCCTTATTTATAACTAAAAAGTTTAAAGCCGCCCGCGCACTGAGCGACTTGGCCGTGCGGCCAGGGAGAAGTTGCTCGTCAAACACGAACGTCGAATATGACGCGATTTTGACGCAATCGTTGCCATGTTTGCACACGACGTGGCCAACGATTCCGTCAAAATCGCGTCATATTCGACGTTCGTATTTGACGAGCAACTCGCCCCAGGTCGCTACAGCCAATGAGAATGCTTACCGTTTATGTAAAACCACGCACTAATAATTTTCATTGGCTGCAGCAACCTGGCCGCGCGGCCAAGTCGCTCAGTGCGCGGGCGGCCTAAATGTCCATACTCTACTTCTTCGCATATATAGTTGCATGGTGTATTTGCTGCATAGCCTGCACGGCACTGCGGTGCACGTTTAAATAAAGTAAAGTGAAGTTTTCGGTTTTACATGACCACAAACCCACGGTTTCGGTTTCGGTATCAGTTTTTGCCATCTTCCTCTCCTACCTGATTTTTCTAATTTTTTGTTTTTTGTTTTTTTTGTTACTGTACTTACAGTAGTATTACTAGTTTCCAAATCGCTCTAGCATTCACTTTCAGTAGCGGCATTAGCCATGGGTCTGGTTGTGGCACCATTTTCCTGCACTATTTTCATTGTTAATGACTAGGAGCTTTGCTGTCATCATGAATGTATAGATGTTTTGGGACATCTAAGCCCTAAGCCCCAAACATCTATCAATTCTTGCTGTCATTTATACGTAAAAATATATATTTAAAAAAAATTAAAACAACAAATCAACCTTTGATTTTTCCAATACCGCACGAAAAACCGGCTCAATATCCGATTCGGTTGCGGTTTTCAGTAAAGAACGAAAATTCGGTTTCGGTTACCGGCCCAACTTAAACACATTTCATATTCAGCAACAGCATAAATACGCTTACGTTCTGAAAGGTCCTTTTTAACGTCTACAAACGCTTTCTATTGTGCGCGCAGCGTATCTTGAGTCCTGCAGATATTTTATGAGCGGCTACATATTCCTGGAGGGAGCGGCCTTCATTTACGGCCGCCATTGTTTTTGTAACCATCTAGGATATCAACAAGGTGCTCTGCTATCGAAAACATACAGTCGATTATCTGTATTCGTTCTGGGGCGAACTCAAGATAGGCCGCGGACACTATAGGCGTGTCTACAATGGGTCGATATTTGAAAACCAAGGCCTACTTCGCTTCAATTTAAAGGAGGAGCCGACATTTATCAAGGCGACAAAACATTTTTAGAACAGACTTCTTATGCAAAGATTCATTATTCAACTTCATGCATAATCCGAAAGTGTTTCTCACGAGAATGGGTCTGTGACGTCATTGACTGCGAACCACCTCTTCTTGTTTTGGTGTGAACAGGCATTAGGCGTGTAATCGTATTCTGCACGCTTCGTTGTAAACAGTCCCGTAAGAAGGCGTGACGATTTGGGCGCACCACTACCTCCCACCCTCATTATAAGCACACCTTGCTTCAGTTTTTTTTTTCCTTTTTTTCTTTCGTGAATCTTTTAAAAGATCGCTTGTTTCCACGGAAGAAATAAACATAAAATAGAAGAGTGGCTTGCGGCTGTGTACCTCCATCCCACATGTAGATATTCTTTGCTATTTATTTCGTTGTCTTCAAACCCAGGACCAAGAGTTTGGGAGATGTGCCCCAACCCGACTAACCTAGTTTTGAGTCGGAAAAACGGGTTTCAGTCGGAAATACCAAGAGGCGAGACGTAGTTACCAAAAACTAGCTGAAGCACGGGTGGTGTTGACTGCACCGTTTCCAACACTGGTTAGGTATGGTAGCTGAGGTGTATGTCCATCTTCGACTGAATTAAGTTTCTTAAAAATTTTGCACACACTGGCTAACCAACGCTGATTTTCGTTCGCTTCGCTCACTCAATCAGCGCATCCTGTGACTCAAATCACCCACCCCACCGCTAATACCCCCCCCCCCCTTTCTATGATCACTTCTGTTATATTCTTCCATGTTCATATTCGCGGAAACAGGGGCGTAACCGGGTTTTGTACTGAGGGGGCAACACTAGGCATTTAGCCGAATGGTGTAGAGGAAGAACCGAATAAGAGCCCCGGAAGCTAATGCATATTTGCTATTTCCTGGCATTTTCTAGCCTTGTAAAGTGTCGTTGGAAACACTTTTATAAAACCATCTTCGCTGACTGCATTATAGGCATAAAAAAATTTTGTAATGTAAATCCTTCAGTTTTTCATACTAGATACTTATTTTTTAAACACTGGTACTTTGTTAGAAATGTTGGGAATTTTAAGGAAAATATGGAGTTAGTAATTCTTACGGTTTATCTTTACTGATTTTCGCATTTCTCCATTTGTTACCTGGTTACTTTAGTGATTTAAAGGAGAACAGTAGAAGTATAAATTAGCTAAGATGAAAGTTGCGTCTTTGACCTCAAAATGCAGCCATCTGACGGTAAATAATTTTTCAGCTATGGACAAAGTGACTTGGCTAATTTTCCGAATAAGCTTTCAAAATCTCACACAGGGAGCGAATCGCCCCTTTGCCCCC
>JAHWFP010252713.1:1635-15683 GCA_023313725.1 Lithobius niger | reverse complement strand
AAAAAAAAAGGTTGTTTTTTCAACCCTCCCTTCCCCCGACCAACTCAAAAATTCTTAACAGCCCCTAATTTCTTACGATCTTACGTTCACAGATTGTCGTGGTTTTTTCAGTGGCTCTAAAGTGTGGCGGGGAAAGGGATTGCACAATTTTTTAAGTATATTTTAGCAATTTACTCCATCAAAACACCCATAACACACCCGTAGTGCCCAAAATTAAAAAAATCAAAGAAAACAAATCTCTAACAATATCAACCCTTACAGCCCGGGAGTAAAAAAAAAAGTACATAAACTAGACGGGCAAAACCTTAAGTCCCCACGCACGCTACAAGCTTTGTGAGGGGGGTCACGGGAACCTCCAGCAAACCAAGCAACAACAACCGAGTGGTCACATCCTCGTCATCAAGCCAAGTGAATGCCGGCTGGAACCCCGCAACCGACCTTTAAAAAAAAAACGTCAACAGGCATTCGGAACTGAAAAGTTATACGTCAGAATGAAGAACGTCTTTCCAGCGCTACAGAGCATCGTCATGTTACATCATATTGACTACAATAGAGATAGCTGCAAGGGGCACTAGATTAAAATAGAGGGTTAAACAACGGCACCTCTAGTCAAGGCAGTGCTTTGAGAGCAGATTTCATAGGCTTCATTGCTTTCTCCAATCCCTTATGCTGCTAGGTTGTAATTGGAAAAGAAAGATTCCACTTGCTTAAACAAATCAGCAACTGCTAACAAATCGACAAAAATCGCACATTATAGGCCCAAGAAATCCACTCTTAACAGCATTGTCTTCAGTAAAACGCCCTTCTTTTTCCTCTCCAGTGACCCTTGCAGCTATCCCAGTTACTGGCTCCAGCATAGAGTTATATACAATAATACAACGTTGTGTTACTGCCCTATAGAGCAGTGACATTTGCCGCCATATTGGCACCAGTATGGGTTTTGGAGGGCATAACTACAAGGTGGACTACATAAAAATGGAGGGAAAAACAACGGAAGAGCGGATTTCTTAAGCTTAAAATAACGTTGTTTTCTCCAACAACAAAAATCACGCGTTTTAGGTCTAAGAAATCACTCTTCACAGCATCGGCTTCAGTATGACGCCCTTCTGTTTCTCTCTGCAGTTTCTCTCTGCAGTGCCCCTTGCAGCTAACCCATTAAGGCTCCAGCATAGAGTTATATACAATAATACTACGTATACTCTCACGAAACCAGCGGGAACTGTTGTGTTCGCAATACTTGCAGTGGCTGAAATTCAGTAAGTGTATAGTAGCAATCCATATAACTGGTAAGGTGGTGGAAGGGCATCAGCGCAATCTCATTGAGCATTCCGAGGAAGAAATATAATTTTTTTTGTGGGGGATAAGGGGGGAGGGGAATAGTGGTACATTTTTCGAATAACAGTTCTGAAAGTGCTTACTTGATTCTACATTTCAGCCTCGCATCCTCTAAAAACTAACACAAGATCGCACAAGATGAAACGTGTAAACGGTGGCTGAGCGGTGGTAGAGCTCAGCCTAGTTGCCCGAGTGCGCTGAACGAGTCGGGGGCTGGAAAGGGGACCGTGGGAAAGTCCCTGCCAGTCTTTACCGGCCAGGGCAGGGGAAGAGACAACCACGCTACTTCAGTGACTATGGGAGCTGTTCTGACCTACTGGACATTTTCTCTGTCCCCTGCGATGACTGGAGGTTATCCGCTTCGCACTAGACTTCTTTCTCCTTCAAAAACGTCTCGAAAGGTTCAAATTGAGCCGATCCATCTCTGCCAGCATTAGTTTGCTTCAGACGATTTAAGGCTCAAAGAAATTTATACAAAAAAATACGTTGCACTTTCAAGGACTGTTTCAAAACCAATTTAATTTTTCAAGGACTTTTTCAAGACTAATAATTTTTTTCCAAGGACCTTTATTAATCATCAACAAACTTGGCAACAACATCTCCCTGAACACTAAAATGGTGAGATTTTATTCGTGCACATGTTGGGAAAAAAAATCAGCGGAAAAAAAACTGATGAAAAAAAACGCAGGAGAAAAAAGCCAAAGGAAAAATCCGGGATAAAATAAGCCTAAGGAAATAGTGTTTTTTTTTTCTGTGTTGTTGCTGCTGTTAAGAGATTAGGTTCAGCTGCCTTGGCTCGAATTTCACCAGGTAGAGTAAGGAGTTTCAACAGGTGGGTTTTTCCTACAATCATTTTAATAAAATAGTAAACAACTGATGAAAAAGCGTGGGACAACAAAATTGAAAAGATAAAACTCAACAACATTTTACGCTCGATTTTACGACAAACATGCAAGTTAATAATAAAACAAATAGCAAGTTTGTCTTTATCTTCCTCAAAGCAAGGACATTATTTTAATTTACGACGCAAAAATCAAACCAGGATTTCAAGGATGTAGCTAACAATTTTAAGGATTTCAAGGCCTTGAAATTTTTTTTTTAACAAATTAAAACACTTTCATGAATTTCAAGCACCTTTGCAAACCCTGCGTAGGTAGTTAATCTATGTTAGTCTATGTTCGAGGCACATCGAAAGTGCAAATGAAATTCACCAGGGCGTTACGCGCGAAGTTACATTTGCTGTTTCAATCTCCAAAACATAAAAAAAAACAACAAAAAAACCACGAAATGCAGATTTAAATGCTTCGTTTTTATTGCTTAACGCCACAACTTTGAGCTCTCTCCCTTTCCAACCGACGTCATACACGAGACCCATAAAAGCCAAACAGCTTGACTCGAGCAAATTGGACATTTCAACACGTTTGCAAACGCGATGGAAGGCAAATATTTTTCTGCATGAAAAACAAGATGTGGGCTGAAGGACGAACAGCTTGCCGAAAAAGCTTATATGACGAGGTCGTCTTGTTGCAAAAATTTCCCAGCCAGTTCCCGAAGTGGCAATATTGACGTTAAGTTTTTAAAACTACCCGAGTAAAAATAAAAAGCAAAAAAAAATGTAAAAGGGAGTCCTAGAATGCCTACGGTACTAACGAGGCATACAACTGATTTCTTAAGATCACTTTTATTCGGCCGAGCAAGATAATTATGCTATATTCCATTACGGTACTTTATTTTATGCAATTATAAGGTAAAAACCTGTATGATTTCTGCCCCGTGCTCCACTGGGAAGTGATTTGCTGAACTATATGATTTCTGCCCAGTGCTCTGCCTCGAATTTCGGCCTCCACAACTAAATATTCGAGGTAGAAATTTCACGTGAATTTTCGGCACTAAAGCTTCCATGTCATGAAGTTTCGACGAGCTCTAAACAAAATTTGAACGTTATGCAAATTTGGTCGAGTATTGAGGTGCTTGTCTTCTTTTGGATTGTTGACGATATCGATGAATAGGTTGCAGCAGTGTATTTGTAACGGACGTACTGTACGTAGCGAAATATCTGCTGCCACAGCTAGAGAACAAGTTAGTTGCATGAGACTACTGCTATACTAACGAGTTAGGTGAACGAAAAACATGCACCCTCGAAAATAAGCGTATGTTACTAAACCACAGTGTGCGCAAAAATGCATCGAAAGAATTTACGTTCCCGTGAGGAAATCATCATCTCGTTTGTTCATTCTTAAAACAATAATATTGAAGCTGCAAAACGTACGTTTACGTTAACAATGGGAGGAGTGTCTGAAGGGGTATGCGCTGTTTGAGAGAGCGAAGCGAACGTAAATCAGAATTTGTTAGCCAGTGTGTACAAACGTGTGGTTGAAGAAACTTAGTTCGGTGAAGCATGGACGAGCGACCGAACCGTACCAACGTTGCAAACGGCGCATCCAACACAACCAGTGCACAGCACGAGATTTAGCTAATGCAGAATACGTGCCCAGAATTTGTTGACGACACGGTAGCATTAGATGACGTTAAAACAACGGATCATTGCTTGCATGTTAATTATTTTTCTCTTCTGTTTTAGTGTCATCTCTTGTTTACAGCTCAACTGTCTAATCTATTGGTGGCTTAAATTAAGGCATCGTTGAAGTATTGGTGCAAATAACCAACGTGTTGCCGTGCCTTCTTCCATGCTAGTGAAATCCAATAGCTAGTAAAATATTTCTCCGATTTAGACACGCCATTTACTTTTAAGCACAGTCGCTATATTCCTTCAAATTCATCCTACATAACTACGTACGTAAGGGGCGAATACATAAGTAGTTCTTTTGTTTAAAATAGCTTGAATTTGGTATTTCTTCTAGGTCTAGCAAGCGGCCACGTCTTTAGAGTTGCAGCCAAAGGGCCAGAGAGAAAAGAGGGCGGGGAAAGAAACGTTTAAGTTATCGTTGGCCAGCTGCCTTCCAGGGAGTAACAAAGTCGTTTGGGAGGAAAAATCGATAAAATACAAAGAGAAAGAAAGGAAATGAGTGCGAGAAATACGAAAAAGAAAAGAGGAAAAAAAACTAGAAAAATGAAAGCTGTGTTTAAAAGAATGCATTGATTGTCTGTCAAAGTGTCGTTGGGTGTTCGCGATCGCTCGTTAAATGAAGACCTCCAAGGAAACGGTAAAAAAAAAAAAAAAAAAATCACCGGAAAATTAAAGATGAGGGATCGTTTGCCGTAAGGTGACTTCAAGAGCGGAAGGTTTTGGAAGGCTTATGTTTACACTCTTGCTCTCTACTATAATATAACTAGTAGAACTACTCGGCTTCGCCCGGGTGGCGTTATTTTTCCCAATTACTAAACATTCACCCTTAAATTAAACGAAGAGAAAGAGAATGCAGTCCCCGGATGCTATATGGCGTGTATTTGCTTTATATACATAGCAGGGGTAACAGACGCACACACGGACATTCTACACCCCCCCCCCACCCCCTCAGCCCCCTCAACTTCTAATCTCTTTTTAGCCGTTTTTTTTGTTTTGTTTTTGGTATGCTAGTCGTATTAGTCTTAATTTATTAGAAGACTGTTGGTCGTGGAAAGAAATGTGTTGTATGCTAGAAAAGATATGCTGCTAGTTTGCCGTGTGCGCTAGTTTTGTTTTCGTGCTAGTTCGTTTTCGAGAAGAACAAGCAATCGTCATTTAGTGACATCTCATGGGCGATTTCCGAAGCTTGCTCTCTGCCACATATTTTTGCTGCGGCACTTTGGCCTATACGCAAGGATATAATACATACGTACACATTATAAAATTGTTTTATGAAACGAATTAGTTACTGAGGGACATACTAACACACTAGTCGAAGTTAATAATCATCTAAGATTGCAGAAGCCTGGTCAGAAAACGAGTAAATAGCAGTTTGAAAAGGGGGGGGGGGGAATTCAGGTTTGAAACAATTGTAAAAGTAGTCTTATGCAGTCAAACCCGAAAACCATCAACAGAAACTGATGAAACATAACAGCCTGCCCTATAAGGGAATTCCAACACTCGCAGCACTCTGTCAAATAAGGGTAGGATTGGCTAGCTTCAGAGATGTAGGATTGGCTAGCTTGTAGTGTTGATATAGTGGAACTATTCGGGGAAAAAAGCAAATCTAAAGCCGTATAACCACGAAGAAGCTTAAACGTTAGGTCACCCCACAATCTTTTTTTGTTGTTGTCGTTTTTGCCTTACTGTGTAAGTGATTGAGTATTTAAACCCGACTATACTTTTTGCAGGAGTCATTGTGTAAACCCTAGGTTGTTTCGGTTCGCTTTGCAGGAAATTTTTATGGCGCAGCATGGGGGTTGGGGGCGAGGGGGGGGGGAGGCATATGAGGGGTCCTTAATTATAGTTCTGTAAAAAGAAATAAAACCTCTAGTCGACCACTATTCCGAAGTGAATCTACTTTCCCACCATTTGTGTAGTAGAGTTGACTGTTAACACAATAGCGCCCTTCTGAAGGAACTCGAACTTCTTTATTTCTTACAATTTAGATCCCCGTCCTCCTTTGTTTCACTAGTGTAATGTGTGGACCCCCTCCACCTGAAAATGCGTACCATTTTCCTACTCCCCCCCCCCCCCCCCCACCATTAATTTTATACATTTTTTTGTATGAATTCGTTAGTACCTAGGGTAGTAATGATCGGCAAATTTGAAAAAAAAATGCTAAGTTATTATTAAAAAATAATTCAGCTAAAACATTTAGCAAAAAAATGAGAAAAAAATTTAGGGGAAAATAGTTTAGCGGAAATTAGTTCTTATATAGAGGCCTGCACCCGCACATGCGCAGAAGGGAGTTACGAGCCTGGCAGGGAAGCTAACAAATTTCGCTACGTATCACTTCGTCGTACTCCTCCTCTTCCCATCATAAGAGATGATATATATTTTGCTCACCCCCCCCCCTCCCTCTCTCCCTCCAGGCGTTACATGATTTCTGAAGACTACCTTATTATGAATCGATCTCGCTCTGATCCGGTTTTTTTGCAGTCATTGCGTCATCAAATATGTTGTTTTGTTTTGACATCCGGTCCTGTATTTATTGTAGTTATCGAGAATTAGAACAAAGCTAAGGTGATACATAAATGTGTAACTGCCGGAAGGTAATTCTCAACTGAAAGTCTGAAAAAAAAAAAGAACCCCCGCCTAGCAAACATCCCTAATCACCCACGTCCTACCGCAACTATATAGGCCACGTTTTTATTTTCGCAATTTAATACCCCGTTCGCAAATTGAAAATCGACACGGCCTTGTTGTACTCTCTCGTTGAACGCACGAGCGTAAATTGGAAACAATAGCAATTCCCTCGAGAGTGTAATAAATTATCGATCCTGGAAATTTGATCTTCCATTTCGGTCCAATTAGGGGCAAGTTTATGTAATTAAACAGTTTAGCGTGCAGCGTACATTACGGATAACAGATGGCCCATTTTCAACGGTCTGCAAAGGAGCCTTCAGAATCCCATCTAATACCGTACATTAATGTAATTAAAATCGCCTTCCAATGTGAATCAATGGCCCGCCAATCGTCTTTGTGTGTTAATCTCAGAAATTGCACCAAATTGCGAACCTCGCACTTCAAGAGCAGTCTGGGTCCGGTAGTTTCCTTTGGTGAAATTACACGGAAGAAACTCAGTCGATAGGAAATTTCTATTCTATTCTATTTCTATTCTATAAAGTCCTTTAGAAAAGGTCATTTGAAGAGCTTGGGCAGACCAGGGGCGGAAACAATAACTTGTGTCAAATTTCAACAGTTTTAGTAAAACCCATACCACGTTAACTTTGGCATAGTTTTAATATCCCTATGCTTGGCTTGTTATTTCGTACGATTCTATTGTCTTGTTATCATAAACTAGCCAAAGCCGGTGTTGGACGCACCGTTTACAACATTGGTACGGGTTGGTCGCTTATGTATGTGTCCATGCTTCACCAAGCTAAGTTTCTTCAATCACAGTTTTGCAATTCCTGAGTGGGAATTGAAACCCCGACCTTTGAGGCCAAGGGTCGAGGCTCTAACCTCTATACCGCTAAGATACTGACACGGCCCATGTCAGTATGGCTTAGCGGCCGTGTCATATGGCTTAGCGGTATTTCGGCCTATGGTCTCAAAAGATCAAGGGTTCAATTTCCGCTCAGGCAATCTGACATTTAAGCCCAAAAGGCATCGGAAATAGGTTTGCATCAGTATTTATTTACCCTCCAGTGCCAGAGGTCCTGGGTTCGAATCCGGCCTGAACCACCCCTGGCATTTTCGGGCAGAGAAGGGCCCTGTGATGTTTCGTGCTCATGCTGATTGTGGCATGTAAAAGAACCTAGGATTTCCGATAGGATTTACCTAGTAAAATTGACCCTCTCTCCTTCTGGCGCCATGGCTAACGCTGGGTGCGCGTCAAAAAGCTACAGTATTTATTTACCGCCAATCCAGCCGAGTTGGCTCTCCATCCCGTTTATATAGCCCTGCTTTATTCTAAGTTTTACAATTCTAACTACAAAGGTCAGAGCCTCACAGCCGCCTCTTCTTAGCTGAGGTGAAGAGTAAATAAATGTGAAGAAACCACAAGACGTTGCTTTGTTAGTTCGTCAATCCTTCCGGATGTGTGTGCCGTCTCTGGAGCCCACCAACGAGGGCCATTTCCGGTGTGTTGGGGGGAAAAAAGGAGGAGGCGTTCAGGTGAGACGAAAGCGTCCACCTGAACTTAATGAATGACGTCATAGGGAGGAAAGAGGGGGTGGGGGCGCCAGATAGACTTGATGGAGAAAAACCAGATTCGTGTGAGAAAAAAAAAAGAGAAAAATTTACGAGACGCGATGTTTTAACTACCTACCGACTGGGAAAAATAAATGTAAATAACGTGAAATAGAGACGTGAGACGGGACGATCAACAGACACAATCCAGCAGAAAAAAAAAAAAACTCTACAAGAAACAGTTTCTCGGTCCCAACCCTTCCGTGGGTAGAATTAATTTTATTAATTTCTGGTTCATGAAGAAAACTGGTTACTGTAAAACAAAGCACTTATTTTGATTTTATTACGAAAATTAAGTATCTTTTTTCTTGGTCCAGTGTTAATCCTTTGCAGAGTAGTGGTCTAAAAATAAACCACCGACGGGACAGGGAGGAGGGGGGGGGGGGAATAAAACCCCAAGGCGCACCGTGATTTTAATGAGGGGTACCCAAGAACCCGACCAAAGCGAGCAGCAACTACTCAGTGGTCTCCAAACCAAGAGAATGCCGGTTCGCATCCTGTGAAACAAAACAAAAAATTTTCTGGAAGTAAATGCGTCCCCCAAAGTGTTCAATGGTGAACGTATTTACTTTTCAAATGTCATCCCTGATCGGCATGTAACGCCCGAATCCTTCATTTAACGGATGCGGGCGTTTTTAAGAAATGAAACGTGTTTTACGCCCTACACAGAGGCAGTTCCAATTAAAGTTGAAACCAGCAGAGTTTTACCTCAGCAGGTATTTGAAGGAATACAGAGTTACCGAAGAATTAATGACATGTAGCTTGTTTTCGGTAGGCAGCGATTTCCCTAAGGAACATGAACGATTTTAAAGTTGATGCTCAACGCGAGCTTTTGTGAGGGTGGGGGGGGGGGGGGGCTAACATACTGAGCATCAGCATCCGAGTGATCAGCGTCGTAGCCTCCAACCACGTGTCTTGCTGAAGATTCAGTTTTCCCGGTGACTCCGAAACTGGCATTGGCCACTGTTTCGTTACCATTCGGCAGCTTAATGAGTTCCATCTTGACTCATTCCTGAATACCTCTATATCTTCTAGCTGGCGAGATTAAGGGGAATAAAATTGCAACTTTACATCGGCGGTTTCAATCATAATCCAAGTCGACTTATAGATTCCTTATAAACGTGACGCTTTTCGTTAGACTGATTTGTTTTGTATTTTTCGCTATATTAATTATTCATCTGAGGAAATCATCCTTTCCTTTCCCTCAGCAGTTCACGATTCTAAATCTTCACAAAACACAATGAATTATTTAAAGGAATTTAGATTACTTCATCTAGCGGCAAACCACAACATACGGCCTAACTTGTTTTTATATTTTTTTTTATTGAAATCGTGCTCCGTTAGCTTTAGAAATAAACCACGGAATTACACCAGCAAACACTTTGCACGTGCCTGTGTAAAAAACCCTCACCCAAAGAAGCAGTTTGCAGAAAAATGGAATTCTGGATGGGTTCAAGAAGCCACGTCAAGCGTAAATAATAGAAAATTGGAAAACATCCGTCAAGACAGATTCTCCTTTCGTTAAAAAAAAAAAAATTCAATGCAGAGAAACAAAATCGCTAAACTAACAAAACAATGAAAAAAAAAATGAAAAAAAATAAGACCGTCTGCCAAACAACTTTCCTTTTAAGACGTTACGTGAAAAACAAAACCAAAAACAACAGAACTCCGTTAAGTCGTTTAAAAAAAGGATCGGATCTCTCTTTCACGAATAAGACATAGAGGAAAATAAAGAGTTGGGCAAGTCCATCTAAACTTAATCCGTTGATGCCCGCCAAATCGAATTGGTGAGGCGAAGTGGGGAGGAGGGCGGGGGGAAGGGGGGGGGGGAGGCGAAAAGAAGGGGAAAAAACAAGCAGAAACTGCACGACAGAGCTGAGCAAGCCGTAACATCGTGAAGAGTTTTCAGCGCAAACAAAAACAAAAGAAATAAATTAAAAAACTAAAACTGAACATATAGTAAAACAAACAAAATTCGTAAAGAACACTCGCACGTTGAATAAAGAATAAATCACAAGATCTAGACACACGCTAGTGTGTCGCGCCAAGTTAGGCAACAAACATCACAACAAACATAACATCACATCAATTGTCGAGGTTGTAAGCCATTGTAGCGCGACGCCATTGCGTCAGTGTCTTATATCTTGAAGCATAGTTGGGCAGATTTCAGGTACTTAAGGAAAACTAATAATGCGGTACAAAAGCTTAAATTGTGTTGAAATCGAGAGCAATGACCCACCTGACAAAAATTAACTCGTGTTTGAATGCCAGCTATGCTACTTTCAATGCAAAATATGCCCCTCAATAACGTGGAAAATGTGTTACTATCTAGCTAACTAGCTAGTCCGCTCATCCCCATGTTAAATCCCATAGGGTGATTATTCATCGATTCCGAGATAACGGGAAGGCTTCCAGCTATGAAATTGAACGAATGGGTGCACTACAATACGAACTGCGTACCTTTTATGGTTTGAAGCCTGGGGGCGTAACAGGGATGGCGTGGGAGGGCGCGTAAGTACGAAAATATTGTTATAACCATTGTTAGTATTGTTGGCATCGTCTTTCATTGGACGGCCAAAGTTCCGACAATGGGAACGTGTTTACTGACGTACGTGCCTAGATACACACTAGTGTATCACGATAAATCTAAACAACGTTGTAAAGAAATTGTATTCACGTCCAATTCACGAAAAATAAACCAAGTGTAAAAACAAAGCAAAATAAACAAAGCCAAAAACTGGCAAGTTGAGAGTGGTCCGGCCCTTCAAAGGAGTGATATCAACACACCAAGACTAACTAAATACAACAAATTACAACAAAATTAAAACCAAACCAAAAGCCAATAAAGAGGTGACTAAGTTGAGAATGGTTCGGCCTATAGGCAAAAGGTAGTAGCAAATTGTTGAAAACCAATTTCTTGTTGACGTGGCTCTTTATTACACATCTGCACGGTAGTGGAGTTGAGTCAATACACAATTAAAAAAAAAAAGAGTGATATCATCTCAAAAACCAAAACTGGTAAAAGGGCCGCCAAGTTCCGAATGGTTCGGCCCTTGAAAGGAGTGATATCAACACACCAAAACATTCGCCAACTTAATCGCACCGAATAATACTTTGGACGTTAAATGAAAACTTGAACATTGCTACCGAAAGTAGCAATGTTCTAGATTTCATTTAACCTTCGAATTAATAAGCGGTGCGATTAAGTTGGCGAATGTTTTGGTGTGTTGATATCACTCCTTTCAAGGGCCGAACCATTCGGAACTTGGCGGCCCTTTTACCAGTTTTGGTTTTTGATATGATAAAGAAAAAACGAAGCAATCCTTCAGCATTAAAGACTGGCCTTGTGAGATTCCATGATACATTAATCTGAGAGAGAAAGAAAAGACATACTTCCCCGACTGGTACTCGAACCCGGGAATTCCCACTTCACTGGAAGTCTTGGGTTCGCATCCCAGTTGGGACAGTAGTAGTTTCTTCTTTCTCACAGTAATGTATCTTGTAAAGGAAAGATAAAAACAAGCCAAACAGCGATAATCATACATCAGGAATAACGTAGAACAGTAAGCCTACCTTTATACACTTACCTTTTGTCGGAAGGCGTGACCCGGATTCGAACTGGTTACCCAATCCGTTCCCAGATAACTAACATATCAATTTTACCGATAAGCCCAATTCTTCACTACTGTACTACTTTATTTCTAGTGTATGATTTTCACTGTTTGGCTTCCTTTCATCTTTCCTGTATATAATTTACGGCGATGTGCCAATATTTATTTAAATTAAACAATCTTACTTATATTTCGACGTCTAACTAGTTTATTACGTACGTTTTTATTGCACATTTTTCACTACCTCTTTTAATTGTTCAATGAATTTCGATTAATTTCCCTGAATTGTTTAAATAATTTTGATATTCGAAAGTCAATATTTACGAAATCCCATGTCCAATTTATTGATTTAAAACTTAAATCCCTAATAGGCGTAGAAAGCACACCGAAAAATTTAAACGAAGCGGATAATTTGCAGTGACGGCGTCAGGACTGAACTGTTTGGGGGCGGCAGGGGGCACATCTGGAAAGAGAGTGGGCCAAGGACTTTTTTTCAAGGTAGTCGTATTAGGCACTTTTATTCCGTTTAATTCAACTTAAACGTAACGTAAGCTTCAATGCAGTCCTGTAAAATACACCCCATAAAACACACAAAATAAATTAGGCTCTATCGCAAAGTGCTGCAAAAACAAATAAATAAATACATTTAAATAAATAAAAAAAATGAAAGCTCAGTTTATTCATTTGAGGTCAAGTTTAGCCTTAAATATAAAAAAAAATGTTGGTGGTGGTGGTGGAGTATTGGGTCGGGGGGGGGGGTGAAATATTAGGGGCGTGGGGTCATGGCCCAACCTGGCCAACACCTAGCGCCGTCACTGCGGATAAGCATTCAAAAAAGTTATCATTAATACATAACGATAGATCCTGGACGAGATGAGAAGTTCCTTTTGACCTACTTTGCACCGCTCGTCGCTAAATCAACATACTGACCCTCCTGGTTTCGCCACTTAAAGTAGTGATATCAGACCAAAACGACCGTTAACAATTTTTTCCTCTCAACCCTAACAGTTCGTCAGTAAAGGTTTGGTGATCGTGGTTGGGACGAGAAGGTTGGTGGCCACCTTGTTTTGGTCTGGTGTCAAAATAGCTAAAGCTCGGCTAAATAAGTACGGATGCAAACCTATTTACGTTACCCTTTGGACTTATATGTCAGACTGCCTGAGCGGGGGAAGTGAACCCACAACCTTTGAAACCAAAGGCGTTAAGTCCGTCGGCTGCGCCATACTGACACGGCTAAAAGGAAACGTCCATAGGCAGCATTAAACAAACATACTTGTAAACATACACTTTCAATCGCCACTGAAGGGACGTTGTCTGCGCGCCAAGTGAGAACGAATGCAACACACAATAAAGCGTGATATCAATGATTAAAGAGGATGGAAAGCCAAATGGGCTCGAGTAGGATTCTTTGACCCAGTGGCGTAACTAGGGTTTTGTACTGAGGGGGCAACACTAGCCGAATGGTGTGGAGGGTGAACCCAGTAACAGCTAGGGGTTCTGGGGGAGCGCTGCGACTTCCCCCAGCGGTCGGAAGCTGACGCATTTTTGCTATTTTCCGGCATTTTCTGCCCTTGTTAACTGCATGCCGTTAGAAACATTTTTATAAAATCAGTTTTGCTGAATGCATACATGCATAAAAAAATGTGAAATGTAAATTTTTCACTTTCATACTAAATATTTATTTTTTAAACACTCATGATGCTTTGTTAGAAATGTAGGTAATTTTACGCAAAATATTGAGTTTGTAAATATCTTACTGTTTAAAATACGTCTTCAGGATAGTCAAAGTTTTTTTCAGCAATATGCAAAAAGTGACACGGCCAATTGCCGAATAAGCCTTCAAAATCTTACAGAGGGGGCGAATCGACCCTTTGGCCCCTCCCCCCCCCCCCCACTAGTTACGCCACTGCTTTGACCCATCGGGGCTTGGGTGTGATCACATTTCGAACTAACCGGAATGTTTAAACTTAATAATTATTTACCTGACGTTCTTTCATCAGCTTTAATTTGAGCGAGTACTCCTGCCAAAATAGATGATTCCCCACCCTTTCCCAAGGCTCCTCAACTGCAAATTAAATCACGAGAAGAGATTAATTTGTGGAGTAGGGCGGCAATTGCGTGGGCGGCAAGTCGACATTTTTCCAATCATGTCCCTCCTCAAAACTTGTTCACCTTTTGTCTTTTCACTGTCAACGGAGAGCGCAACTTTAAAATAACGTAAAAGCAAACATGAAAACTATTAAGAAAAACGTGAAGCGGCACAGGAAAGTAATACAGAAACAGGATTCAACAGAAATTTTGCACGCAGATTCGTAGCTAGTGGAAGGGCAGAAGGACCA